>LPNX010893381.1:99872-104937 GCA_001517045.1 Pseudotsuga menziesii | reverse complement strand
AAATTATATTGAATATAGAATTTAACAGATATACTAAAACAACAAGTTATATAGCTTAACAGTAAATTAATTTGGCATGGCGATAATTTTTGGATTTTAATGGTTGTTGGGTTTTAACATCAACACGAACTTGGTGACTATGGTCAAACCAAAAAATTCAAAATTCATCAATTTCCACCAGTCTTGTAGAAATCATATGCAAATTTCCATTGAAAATGGATATTTGACTAAGATAGAAAATACCTAACACAATAAATGCATAAATTAAGGCAAGGTTGAAACAGGTCTTACCTGTATATCTGCAAAGGAAATTTTAGGATCAACCATCCAAAACTCTACAAGATGCCTTGATGTATGATAATTTTCAGCATGGAATGTTGGACCAAATGTGTACACATTAACCTAGAGCTGGCCAGAGACAGTAAAAAATGCTTGGCAGGAAAATAAGTCCTGAGAAAAGTCAATCTTCCCATATTTTTGTGGAATGCGAGGTTTCAATATAGACCTTTCTTCCATCTTTAAGAGTTGATATTTAGACTTATTAAGCTCATATATTGCAGCAATAATTTCTGATTTATCAACTTGGTTGGCCTTCATATTTGACACCCTCTCACCTTTCTCTTTAACAAGAAACTTAGTAGCTTCTAATTCAGCTTCAGAAGGTGGGGGGGTTTCCTTCAATTCATGCTCTAACCTATCTGCCTCACTAATTAGTGTTGTGAATCGAAACATATCCCCAACACCCTCAAAATCACTTGTTGTAATAATAGGTGTATGTATGTAATAAAACCCATGATTCTGAAAAAAATCATGTGTTGCAGATGCAAAAGCGTTACAAATTCAAGCAACTGCAGAAATCTGCAATGCATACACATTAAATATCCACTATAACAGTAAATATATGTGACTGCAGAGGGTATTAAATCAAAGAAAATGAAAGCAACTTATATTGAAAATTGTAAGACCATTGTAGCACCATCGTTATCGTTTTTTTTTAAAGAAGTAGACAACAAAATGTTATCACATATTATGAGTAAATGCAATTATAACTCTACAAGATGAAAATGATCTAAATCATACATACCAAAGACCTGGTATAAATCCATCACAAAATGTTATATGTAAAACAAGCGAATGAGGTTAGTAAAACTAGTACGAAATAAGATGCAACCCAAGCAACTTGATGCAAAAATGCCACAATGCTTCTAAGCTAGTTTCATACACCATGTCTTTAAGAGTTATTGGATTTTTACTTTTATTCTGGGGCTATGATTATTTTGTAGGGTTTGGATCGTTTAGTATATTTAATAATTTGTAAAAGAGAGAAATAGTCAATGGAATAGGCAAGTGTGTTTTCAAGTGCTAAATGCAAATGCTGCAAGAATAAAAAAGCATATGTTGTATAGAACAATCACATTTCTCTTGTTTAAGGTCTGAATGTGGGAAGAAAATTGATGTTTTGGGATCCACTGTCCAAACTCTAATAATAGTTCCTATGATATAGTCATTACTGCTGTGGCTTACGTTATTTATCCAGGAGACAACATGATTCCCACTTGAAGATATGATCATAGTAACTTGGTTGTTGCTTGGGAAACCTTCTAAGATGACTCTGCCTACTGGCTTTTCAAGAACTTGCCAATGCTAGACATGACTAGGTCAAATTGGGAAGTCAGCTCCAATCAATTGATTAGGATTCTTGTCAAACTTATCAATTAAACTTGGCCAATCTTAAGTCATATTAAGTCAAATTTGGTCAACATCTAGTCAAACTTTCCATTTTTCTGTTATTTTTTTTCATTTTATATAATATTCAGTCTTATGTATAGAATATTTTATTTTTTCTAAGGATTAATAAATATGTACCATGTCATTGCAAACTATCTACTTAATGGAATATTGGTTGAAGGAAAAATCAGAAATATCTAGGGAAAAAATTGTATCATGTACCCTATCTGCTATTATTTTTAGATTTTCAACGTTCATATTCTGGCTTCTAAGCTATAATGTAGTTTTACAACTTGTTTATCCTATTTACATGAGGATTCCTAATTTGATGTCCAAATGATGTGTTTGCCATATAATGGGATTTGTATCTTTTTTTTTTGGGTAAATTTTTGTACTATCTACTGTTCAAAATAAATACAACAATTTCATTATGAAATCATTCACTTGAATGTGCTACATGAAGCAGTGAACTATACTTCATGGAGGTTTAACCATGTTGTGTTGCGTGATTTATAATCATGGCCATTTTACTACTATTTGATTATTGTTTTTTTCACATGATTGACTGCAAGCTCTAGTCTTTCAAGTTACTCTGTTCTTTTTTCTGCATACACAATACTACTACATTTTTTGTCTCAGGTTTTTGGTATAGATGATACATGTGAATTGATCAAGGGGCCAAGACAGAAAGTAGACACTGGGATAGGATTTCTTCACTGGGGGTTGGAAACAAAGTTTTCATGTAGGCTTATTTCTAAAAGCATATTCACATCGTATTGGATTTTCTAGATTGGGTGGGATTTTTACTCATCTTCTTAAAATTCATCCTGTTGGTATTGAAGATTTTGAGGAACAATGGTATGAAAGTGACTTAGATGTTGAGGAGAGAAGTGTTCCCTTACCGATAACTACTGATATGTTTACATATGCATCTTACCTGTATTGTTGGGTGATAGTCTTTATGAGCCTGAGTTGCACACATGCATTTTTACTCTCAAAGTTCTAATATTACTATTCCATTTGTTCCATTTGCATTTCATTTCATTATCATAAAAATGGGGTATTCGGGATAAAGGCCAAATACTCAATCACCCAAATGCTAGAGAAAAACAGGAGTTCTGAATTTACCAATGTGCGTGAAGATTATGGCACTCACCCATCTATTGACAGCAACATTCCCATTATTCTTCGGCATGGGGGAAATAGCATTGGCAAACAGATCACCAAGGGGAATGGGGAACAAACTCCTTGGCCAAAGGATTCAACTTAGACAGAAGCTGCACCAATTCCTTCATATCCTTGTTAGTATATCCATTCTGCTAGACATTTTCTTTCCCACTCTGTTCTACATTTACCTACGAATTCTCCTTCGACATTTGCCTAAAATTTTCCCTCAAATTCAAGCGAATCTCACTGGTATGCTACATGTCACCGCCATTGGAGCTCAAATTCTCCTTATTCCTATCCGCATCCTTCATATGCCCCAAACTGCCAGAATATCCTAAATCCATCCCCAATCCCTCGCAGTCCTGGAAGCCACCTAAGTCACCGGATTCACCAATTTTGGTGGATCAAATTCAAAATTGGGTGAATTTTATAGGGTCCCAAATTTAATCGATGAAGTTTGTTAAATTCATTTGGGAAAACCCTAGGTCATGTATCCATTGACTCATCTCGTAGCTCCCTGTGTTCTCTATTAACTGAGGTCATAGTTTACACACCCTCCAATGTTATCGCCATCCTTGCCACCTGTTAGTAGTTCGAAGTTCGTTGTATGCCCCTCACTGTTCTTGGTAATTGAGTTCGTAGTGGTTGCACCCGGCAACATTATCACCATCACTCGAAAATAGTTTGTAGTTTGAAGTTTGTTGCTCGTCCCTCAATATTCAACACTCATAATGAGTTGAACCCTCCAAATGATTAACAGAGAAGCTCAACGCTTCTCATGGAAGGCAGAGATAAGAAAATGTTGGCCAAAATGGTGGACAGAAAACTTCGATGGGTGCCCAAATTTGAAAAACATGGCAACAAGGAGAAAATGGAAAAAGGAGAAAATGGAAAAATTAATGAAATAATATATTAAAATATGCATTTCGTTTCTTTTTGTTTTCTCCAAATTTTCTCCATATGGTCCATCTTGGGTGTGGGGTCACTTTGGTCATTTTTATGTGTTTAATGAATATATTGAATTTTATTAAAAAAAATCATGAATATTTTTTATTTTCATAAGTTTTATAGTTTTTCGAATTTAATGTCGATTTATATCACCAAACTTTTTATTGTATATTTTTTGTCGAACTTCAAGGTCGTCGAACTCGAACACGAATTCGAACTAAGTGACTTAGGTAGCTACCATCGAATTCCACAGCTATGACCCTTTATAAAAACAAAATAAAAATTGAACTTTCAATCTTCGCTACAATACTCACTGCAACTCAAGTTGTTCCCCGCGATATTCACCTACCGACTGCCAATTCTGTAAATTCTGTAATAACAAAGCCTTACCTTGGGATTTGTAAACTATCTCACCAATTATCACGAAATGAGTAGAATGACCATCGTTAATGCACGGACAAGTTTTCCAATATGGAAACAACCAACTATATATGAACCCTCCCATATTCTCCCTCGCGCCACTCTTTATCATGTAAGGGACCAGCGTTCAAAGTTGAACCCTTTCCAGTCCTTCCAAAGGGTTCTAGCCCTTTACACTTCAATTAAAATTGCCCTTTAAAAAAAAATTTGAATTTGAATTTTACCCTCCCAATTAAGAAGGGCATAGTTTATATCAACATTTCAAAAGAAGGGAAACATTTGAAATTACGCATCTATATAAATTTCTCAAGATGTTGAAATTGTTATGCTATAAAGTTCAACTCATCATTCAAAATATTGGAAATATGATAAATTATAATCACTCACAGACTCATGTGATGCACACTGCTTAGTTGTGCAAGATGACAAGTAATCATTGATGACAATGTGTCAACAACTACGACTATAACAAAAAAGAACAACTACTAGTCTACTACTAGGCCCGAAACAAGCTCAAAATTTTGTGCGTAGTAACTATGTGAACCTCGCTACCAATGCCCAATATTTTTTTGTCAAAATAAAATTCAAAAGGCCGGTTTGATGAGTCCTCCTCTACAATACTTTATTTCTTGCATAAATATCATGGACTCACAACAACTATAAAGAACACTCGATGTCATGCAAATACAAATAATGGCATGTAGCTAGGATCACAAAGTGTGCAAAGGTCGATTTATGCATTGCTAATATAGAGAGATGTCATTGGGCACACGATATGGAGAAACAATGGTTATTAATCAAA
>LPNX010893381.1:59872-97372 GCA_001517045.1 Pseudotsuga menziesii | reverse complement strand
TCATAAGAATATTACGTTTATTATAGTATGATCTAACACATTAGCGCATGTTGCATCACATCATCAAGGAATCAAC
This sequence comes from Pseudotsuga menziesii, assembly GCA_001517045.1. Taxonomy (NCBI): domain Eukaryota; kingdom Viridiplantae; phylum Streptophyta; class Pinopsida; order Pinales; family Pinaceae; genus Pseudotsuga; species Pseudotsuga menziesii. Next base: position 97,296 of record LPNX010893381.1, on the reverse strand, counting down.
CTCAACACACGCATAGGATCATAGTTGGCCACAAGATTTATTGATTTATAATTCTTTTCAAGGTTTGTTTTTTCTTGAAGATTAAGTACTTTTGGCTATGAGAATTATCTATGGGACTGCTATGTGTGACAAAATTGAGAGTTACAATTTAAGATCTATGACCTAATATTCGTGGTCAATGGTCATTTAAGATGTTAAAACCAAACAAAATTTTCTAATGTTCTAAAACTAGAAATATAATGTTATAAGCCATTATAAAGAAAATTTTTATCTAAATTGTTATTCTTATAATAGTTAGAATTAATAAGCACAAACTAAAAAAATTTATACATATTTTTTTATGATTAATGTCTGTAATCCCCATAAAAATGTATTAGTTTATAGGGTCTTTCTTCTAAATCCTATCATGAGGGGGAATGTTCTTCATAATGTAACAAGTTATTCCTCTAATTCTTAGTTTATAAGATCTCAATATGTGAAAGTGTGGGAATTCCCCTATACAAAGGATTCGATACAGAGGTTTTAACGTGTATTGATCTTATAGGAGAGGGATTTTATCTTATAACTAGAAGTGATTGGTGAGGTTTGTGAGCCCATGTGACCCCTAATATCTAATCCATATAACCCCTATCTATCCCTAACACTTATATTAACCTATAATATAACCCACTTAGTATAAGCCTTAATATGTATAACCTCAAAATTTTATTACTCGCTCATAACCCTTAAATCTTATAACTCTTGACATGTAGCCACTATAAAATCCAACATAGATATTATAACTCTAATACTTAACCCCATATAGCTCATAAACCTTTAAACCCTTAACACATATGACTCTCGACACAAATAATCTCTAACCCCTATTTGTCACGGCTCGTTTACCCCTACAATCACCCACGTTCATAACCATTATGACCCATAACCAATGTACCACTAATAGAAACTCTATAACCCATAATATAGGATTGTGATAACACATATGACCTATAACAAATAGTGTAACCACTAACTATTAAAACGTCTAAGCCATATAAATTCTAACATTTAAAACATCTATAATCTAGCAATTTAATAAACCCCTTATTTCTAAGTCTAGATTTACATCCTCTAATTCCTATCCCATATAACAACTTCACTCCTATAAGACAACATTCTTAATTCATATAAGATATTTCCACTAATACATATAAATTTATAACTCTAATCCTTGAAGATGTTTTTTCACAACACCTAACTCTTATAACCATGACCACTATCACTCATAGCCTTTATCCTTAAACCTTATTAATTCGAACACCTAATACTAATAATAATAACCATTATCCCTCTTAGCCCTTTATGGAACAACCAATACCTAAGCCATATCACTTTTATCCCCTATATCCACTTACCACCAACCCATATTAACCTATAATATATCATTAAATCCATGTAAACCCTAACCCTTATGACCATGAATTTATAACCCCTAATACCTATAACATATAACTTTAATCCTTAATTGTTAACATATATCTTTAATCCTTAATCCTTAACAATGATTGAAACCCTTAACATTGATACTTGCGTCGCTATAGCAACGTTCTTAACCTTTCGTCTCTATAGCGACGTTCTTGAAATTCCATCGCAATAGCAGCGAAATGTCATTGGAATAGCAACGAAAGTTCAAGATCATCGCTATAGCAAGAATGTTAGGGGCATTTTCAAATTTTTCCAAAATTTTAAACTATTTTTCCACGAAAAAAACGTTTTTAACTTTTTCGTGGAAAACTTTTGTGGGAAACTTGAGCCATATGTAGTAGTGTGTGAAAATGTCATTTTCACCTCCACTAGTCATTAGAATACAACTACAGGACCCTGTTGTCCTCAGCTAGCTTTCGCAACCTCTCTGCAACTAACATGTAGGTCACCTTGTTCCCATATGGCTTTTAAAATTTATTTGTTTTTTCTCTTTTTCTGGGCGTTGTTTTTTATTGTTTTGGTTGTATTGGGTTTTGAACCTTTCTTGCCGTATCACCTGGTAGAGTAGTCGTTGGGTTTAGAATTGTTGAAGTTTCACGCATTTAAGGTTTTCTTCTCTCGTCATTTTTCCCCGCCTCATTCCAAGTTCCCTGCAATCTCTTCGTTGGTTTGACTGCAGGTAATAGTTTTTTGCACCGTGGTTGTGCATAGTGATTCCTTTGCTTTCATAAGGCCAACATAAGAACCTACCCAGATAACCAAAGAATTTTGCACCACTGGTGTTTTCTTGGGAAGATAGATTACGGTAGTCATGTGGTTTTCTTTGGTTACTCATTGCTTTGTTTGCAAAAGAGGTGTCTTGTGTGTATCTCAAGGTCCTCATACCCCACTGTAGTATTCTCAGCAGCTGATTGATCGATAATGGATTTGTTGGATTGATCTATATTTTTTAGTCTCCACCATAGATTAATCACACCACAACTCACACTTTATCCCATAAAACTAAATTCTAATCCCTTAAGCAACATCATTGAATTATCAGCTTAATCATTATCACAAACCACAAGTACCACCGATAATTGTTGTGTGTTTATTAATAAGATGTTGGGAAGAATATTCTGAAGTGTTTTTTTTTTACCTTTCTCAGTTTCATATTATGTCCCACACATCTGCACATTGTTGAAATAAAGAGAAAATTAAAAAATTGAAAGCAACTACACGCCCAGAACTCGTTCCCTGTTCGGAGGTCATCGGGTGGATTCTACCAGAAGTTGATCCCACATCAAGAATCATTTTGACATCAAAGGGGAGGCGTTTTCCTCATTCCATCCAACTCATATAGCAGTAGCATACAATTTACTGCTATCCCAGGTCATGTTGACTGAATATTGGATTACAGGTATAAACATAGACCCCTTGGAGTATGCTAAGAAAATGGTAGTATCAGGAAAGAACTTGAGACATAAAGCAAGCGAATAATATGAATGTCAAATCTTCAGGACCCCTTTGAGAATTATAGCTTTATTGCTGAGCAAAATGTTTGGAAGGCAAATGGGACTATCTACAAGTTAAATTCGGTACCTCTAATTTACTACATATTCTTTCAGGGAACATTTTTTAATTGGGAATACATCATCTCGGATAGCCTGTCATCATTAATCGTAGCTACACAAGGATTTTTAACCCAAAATAAGGCAGAATTATATATGTCTTCATACCTCATAGATTGCATATTTTCTAGAAACTCATTCCCTAAGTTGGGGTGCATCTGTAATAGAGTTGAATATCCAATCTACGTGGCTGATCAGGTCCTATGGGCCCATCAATATGCAATTTAGTATAAGATCATATGTGAATAGCTCCTCATGTCTCTCTACTAGATAATTTTCCATGAAGAACCAAACTGCTTGTCTAAAAATGCAATGGAATTCATAAGTGAATATGGGGACTACTAATTTTCATAGGAGGGAACGTACATTAGAATGTATGGATGTTCCCTAACTCCATCCCTTTTGCCCAGATACGCAATGGACTTTGTAGTTCACAAGGAAGATGTGAGGCAAGTATTCATAAATGGGATTGGAAGCTACTTGCATGATCATAAAAAAACCTCATTTCCTCTGTTTCCCTTTTGTATCGAAGCCTATGGATTTTCAAGAGTGAAAAGGGATGAATATTTTGTGAAGGATCTAGAAGTGTTCCATTTTGGGGAGAATATTTTTGCGAGGAATGATAGTAGGAAGAAGGTCGTTGAACATTACACAACGGTTAAGATACATTTTGAATATGCATACTTCTTCAACAAGGATGAAGAAGTGTTCATAAGAGCGAACAATATGACTGAACTAAACAAACGCTTTGAACGAAAGATCGGTGCCAGCGTTAGCAAGACTGTCAGTGCTACAATGGAGGCAAGGATCTAGGAAAAAAAAGGATGTTGTAAAGTTGGAAATAGCAGAAGCAGAGAAAAGGATGAAAGAAGAATCTGAAAAGAAGCAAGCATAAGAGAGAGCACAAAGGGAAGCTGAGGAAGAACATAAGAGAAAGGAAACAACAAAAAGGGAAGTAGAAGAAGAACTTAAGAGGAAAGGAGAAGAATATAAGGTCAAGAAATATGTGGACAAGGAGACAATCCAAAATGGTCCCATTGGCCCATAGAACATGGACATGAACCCTCTTGGCACAACAAGTGAGACACTTACCGATGGGCACATCCCTTTTGAAGAACTCGGGCTCACCCCGTTCACCCTGTCAAAGCAGCATACTGTGGCTCACTTAGACACCATCATTTTCTATAAGAATAGAAATACTATCATGAGAAGGTTTGAGAAAGTATTAAAAATGGGCACTCAAACTGATGTGGTCACCGTCACAAAGGACACAATTATGGAAGGTACCAATAAAGACCCAAAATTCAAAGCCTCGGTAAACATAGCAGCTGCCCTGTCTAGTGCTGATAATGTCGACATATTAATGAATGGCGTGGAGTGAAATAAAGAGAAGATGCTCAAATTGAAAGATAATTTGGTGAAAATGTGAGGAGAAGGGATATAATTAAAAAAGAAAGACGACGCCATTATCTCTGAGAAGGAGAGGTTACTGAATGAATACCAAAATTTGGAAACAGAAAAGGATGCATTAACTGTACAATTAATGATTATGGAAGGGAAAAGGAGTGACTTCAATGCTCGAATATCTTAGTTAGAGTCAAGAGAGACTACCACAAAGAAACAGGTTGAAGAATTGAAAGCTCAGGTGGAGGAGTTGGTTAGGAAGAAGGAATATTTGGTAGAGAAACTAGATTTCACAGACAAGAGAAAGAAAGATATAACTCTATTTTGTGATCGAGCCTGCAAGATTCATGAACAAATATATCATTCTTACATAATCCTCACAGATGAAATCTACAATATGAGGCTAATGATGGAGAGAATGAAGGTGATAGCTGCGGATTCATTGGCCTTCAAGAAAGGGTTTTTGGCTATTGCATAAAAGGTTAAAATCCATATGGCCTAGAGGGAAACTAATTCAAAGTTATCTGACCATCTGTCCCAGAAGACAATAGAGGACCTAAAGTCGAAGATGGAACTTCCAAAATTTTGCAGGAGAGATGCCAGGAGGATAAATAATCAAATTCCTAAGACCATAGAAAAGTGCCATGACTTTTACAAGAAAATCCATCAAATCCATGAGAAGCGTCACATCCCTTTAGTTCTGAAGATAACTGAGCTTCCAGAAAAGGACCAATGCATAGCATAGTTGCATGATGGTTTGTAAGAAAATATAGAATATATTAGAAGAAAATGGATGCTTTCACAAAAGAATACATTCATCACTTTGTGGGACAAAATTCTTTCAATTTGTATTTCCTAGAATACATTTTCAAGGCTATGTCAGAGGGGGTGGCGCGTATAGAGACACAATTGTCAATTTATGAAGTGACTTTGCAAGAATTGGATCCTATCAAATATAAGGCCATAGCTGAAGAAGGTAATGCATGGGAAAGATATATTTCCAATATGGCATGGCCCACCTAATTTCTTGTTTTGAAAATATTTTTGTATTTTCCTATGTAAGCACAAAATGACAAATTTTAGGAATTCCTAGGGTTAGGGTGAATGAGGAGTCACTAGAGGAAAAAATCTTGTTGTAATATAAATAGAGGAGGAAAGTAAAGAAGGAGTACTTTTTTTTAGCATAATAGAAGTTTGACCATTTTGTAAGAGAACTATTTTTCTACTAATAAGAAGGATCGGTTTGCTGGGAAAATCCTGCATAGAGATTTTTCCTAGAATGTGTGGAATGTTTAATGTGGAACTACTTCTTTCATTTGTAACACATATTGTGAGATCATTCTAACTTTCTTGAATTACTTCATTGGTGATGAATGATTTTATTTTCTATGAAAATTTCTATGTGTGAAATGAGTAATAATTTTTTTTATCATATCAGAGTTATCTTTGGTATTCTTCCTGCTGTAAATGTGAATATTGTGTTGGAACAGCTATCTATTAGACTTGTATAAACATTTCCAGTATATTACTCTTAGTTTGAATTTTCTACCTACAGGGATAGGATAGGATATGATAGTTAGCTTAGTTTAGGAAGAAATAGATAATTGATAAGGCAGGAGAGGTAAGACGAGAGGTAAGAACCTACGCAACTCTAGTGTGGTTTATGTTTGTCAATTATATGGATTTAATTAGGAACTTGCATTCCATACTTTAATTAAAAAATCACATAAATGGTCAACCAAGCTGCAACCGGTAAGAACTTAAACAAAACAATCTACGGTAGTTGGACCATTAACCAAACGAATTCCCCACACCAAATGGTGGACAGTCTAGTTGGGATCGCTTACCCGGGAGAATCCCTACTATCGATATTGCTTGTGAATTTATAAGCACTCAATAGATGGAAAATTATCAAGACATGTTGAAAATATCAGGGTGTCAAAGAGTATTCACAATTCTCAAGAATATTACCACAACATTAGTTTGTAGATAAAGAAGGACCTGGACTACATTCAAAGTTCTCCAACACATTCAAAAATGCGTGCCACTAGGAAAAAGTTAGTTGCCTTCAAGAAGAAGGAGCATGTTGTCGACGTAGTTAAGAACTCGTCTGTGACAGTTATATGTGGGCATACATGATGTGGCAAAAGAACACAGGTAACAAAAAATGACAAGTAAGAACATTAGGTGTATGTCTTTTCCTTTCTCCTTATTGACCATGGTTTTTTATTTATAAAACAAAAATGGATAACTTATGATCATGTTATGACACTTAACATATTTAGCAAGGAGAAAACATATATTATACATAGAAAATTACACTCTTTCTTATTAAAAAATATGTGTTGGGTTTTAACTATTTATTAGGTCATTCTGTGTCTTTCTTTTTACATTTTCATTTCTAGTTGCCACATTACCTTCTTGAGTATTATATTGACAAAGAATTGGGATCTATTGTCTAGCAATTGGGAAGTAGGTCCAAATCACCTTTGTTTTTGTATTTCTCATCTAGATTTTTATTTTTTGTTTCATGTTTATTGTTTCCATCCTTAAGCCTCTAGCAAAGCATCAACTTGGAAAATTCAAAAACAAATTGGGTCGGTTTTGTCAGCCAAGGATAGAGGAGAATGAGTTAAGAGTCACAAGAAACGTGTCTATGGGTTGGAAAGTTGAACAAGAGACAATGAAAGTTGACTGGGAAATAGAGTTCTCCATCTAAAATACATCTTGAGCACATTTTTATTAAAGTAAAGTGTAGGTTGAAGCCAAGGTGATTGATGCACAATCTGTGCATCAAGAATTAAGGATAACATTGGAAGGAATATGGTTTTCATCTTCTTTTAAAGAGATGGTATTCAAATTATCCCTCCAACATATTCTCATAGATTTTTTAATATTTGAGCCAGAGAAGAACGATATACCCAGGATGTAATATTCTCGATGCGACACCAGGGGTACAAGCTCTCATTGTGGTGCTTCTTGTTCCCACTACCGAAAATACCCCATATTGTCCACCTCAATTTCCTTCCTTCCACAGATGAACATTCTATGGGTCAAGGAAACAAATTCTAGTTCAATACCTATGCATACATACATGCTTATATAATATGGAATTAGGAGTGGGACAAGCACCAATGAATAAATATTAAATAGAAACCCTTGATGTAGGTTGCAAAAAAAATTTAAAATATGTACATTTAAAACAAACCCTGCAACATCAATCAATCCATAGATAGCAATAGCAGCCACAATGATTATGAAGTTAAGGCAGTAGGCCACATTGGGGAATAGGTTTAAATTGAGACTAAAACATCACCATGGTTAAGTGAAACCTAATCCAATATCTTCCCACAAATTCATTCTCAATTTACACACGGGTAGATTCAAAAGGATCTTCCCCTTTCATTGGTTTGTTGAATATTGTCTATTTCATGATCAAATATTTAAGTTGTTTGGAATCCCCTTTTTTTTCGAATCTTGCACTAAGGAACTCTAGGATATGTCATGCAATGAGTAGAGGAGAAAATTTTTAAATGGATAACAATCCCATGATGTTAATTGCAAACTTCAAAACTGCATAAATGTCTTGGCTTCTATTGATGTTTATTATTCATCATGTTGGGTGCTCTTCATTGAGTGCTTATCAAAGGCTTGAGAAATCCCTTCACAAAGTTTATGTGGGTCAATATAGATTAAGGCAAAGGATTTAAAAGAGTGAACTGATACTTATGCAATTTGTGGAAGGGATGTGGGGACATTCTTAAAATGCACACTCAAGGACAATCCATCTATTGCAAATGGGTCATTGGGAAGATTGAAAAAAAAGGGGGCTTGAAATTTTTTCTTGGAAATTGTATCTTGTCCTGGGTCGGAGGGCCCCTCTTGGTAAAAAATTCCAAAAGGGCCTAAACCTTCAAACTCTTATTGTCACTATAATCCAAGTCAAAATTAAGGGAACTTTCATGGCCCAAATCATATGCAAGGATTGGTAACCTTCCAACTCTCAATCAAGATAGAAAGGGGAAGCCCTTAGATCATGATTTTGTCTTAATGATTATTATATCTAAAGGTCCCTTCTGTTGCTTCAAATGGTAAAGTTTTCAATAAAAATTCTTGGTTCTCAACCCTTCACTTCTTCCAAAAGGGAATTCACATGATTAAGGATATTTCTTACAAACAAACTCTGGAGAAGGTACCCTAGTCCAATCTAATGCCAAATTTTATCTATCAAACCCAAGAAAGCTTATTGAGTGCATCAAATAGATTATTCCTTCCAAGACCTTCAAGCCTTGGTTGCTTCATGGAAATACTAGAAACAAAACATAGCCAAGGCCTTCAAAAAACAAAGTGCATTAATAGATATAAGTGGCTATGCTGAAACGCATCCAAAATGGTCAACTAAAGAAGTTGAGGAGGTTTAAGCCTTAGCATAACATTTGGCTCTTCCAACTTGATACCATGTGGAAGAATATCGTAGAGTCTAAGAATGTCTTTTTTTCTGGTCCCATGATTCTTGGGGGTGTGGTATGGGCCAAATACGTGTCCAACTAGGCATATCATAGCCCAACTATTCTTTGTGTGGAAAAATGGTAAGTCTGAAACATATATTTTATTTTTTTACCTTTACTACATCTACTTGGGGATGGGTGTCTAAAATCCATCCAGTTGCTCAGACATATCCTAGAAAATCACCTTGCAAAGTGAAAAACTCCTTTGGGCCATTGAATTCAATGAATTGTAATAGATTCTTAGGATAGAAGTCATCTACTTGATTTGGAAGAAAATAAATCAAAGCACCTTTTAGTAAGGAACAAACTGAACAAATTTTTTCTTGGTATGTTGGTTTCCTGATCTGCATAAATATTCACTTGCATAATAATATCCAGTAGGTTGAAATGGAAGTGGCATTCTTGCATAGCAAGGAACCACTAATCACTCTCTTTCCCCCTCACCTCATCCTAGGAAATCTCAGTGCTTAGAAGAAAGCAGCTCCTTTGGGCCAGCTGGGTTGTTCAAGAGAGAAGGAAGAGCATATAATGGTGTCATATTTAGCCTCCCCTTCCCCAAAATCACAATGACAAGATCCCCCAACTAGTTCTAAATATTTTTGAAGCCAATAAGGCCCCCAAACCTTAACAATGAAATGATGGATGGGAACCCATTGTAACAGAGCTTAAACCTGCTATTGATGGCTATGCCCCACCCCCCAAGAATCATGATGACTCTCCCAACACAAGAATGATTCCTACTGCTGGCCAGTTGATGCTTCTTGTTTTCTGGGTTTTTCTTATGTATGTGTGTTAGTTTTCTGGACTAAGTTGTATTAATATTGCTAGTATTTTATGTATGGCATCTTAGCTCGATAGAAAATTTTATAAATATTATGTGAAGAATTTTTAACTATTGATCATGGGATCCACACAACAGACACTTCTTGTGGAGTCTGATTAAGCATCCAATCTATTTTTTTTGGTGTCAAATTCCTTAAATCTATATATGGTTTTCTATCAATAGTTAAAAAAATCATTTTACTAAAAAAAAACATCTTTATTATCTAACAGGTCATACCTGCTTTCGTTTCTTGAACCTTAAATAATAATTGGAGAAAATATTTTCCTAAACAAGAAGACCAACACAAACAGGGAAATCCCTTAATATCTTTTCAACCATATAAAATCTTCATCTCATTCTTTTTTAGTATATTAGTTCAAAAATTTATGCAATCTCAATTTATCAAAACAAGACTTTATATTCTGTTCAAATCTTTTGTATGCATCATATCAACATTGATGTGGTGCTTGTAAATGGATCCTAGAAGTGGCACCAATCGAGTAGGATTAAAATCTCACTGTCACTCTTCTTCTCAATGGCCAGCGCATCTTTGTGAAGTGTGGTGAGCTTGCATCTGATGGCCTTGTGAAAGTAGAGAAAAACTAAAATGTAGGTTTTCAGAGAGGAATGTCACATAGAAGCTATTGAGTGATCCACAAAACCCATCATTCGTTCAATGGGAGCCAAGAGTCCTGGACATGGTAAATCCCTATCAAAGGAGTCACCATATCATCCTAGGCGTGCTAAACCCATGTCAAAGGATTCAACATAGTGTCTTGAACAACTCTAAAAACTACGGTCTCTGTAGTGATAAAATCACCCAAATATCATTTGTAGATATCAGGATCCCCAAATTTCATGAACTCGGTCAGCAGTAGAATAAAGTTTCATATATTTACATATTAATAATATCCTATAAAACTATGGTAAAAATATAAATTACACAATAAATAATAAATAAATGATATGAGTATTATTATAATGAAATATTCTAGCTCCAGGGATTTACCTTCACACAATAAGGTATTTTCGCTGAGTACTGAACACGACCTTCAGAGAATAATATTATATATGTTTGCATACCGAGTAGGATAAAAGACAACTAAAATGCCCCGCTTTTCCAGCGAACATGTGATAAAAACCAGTCAATATTCTTCTTGGAAATTGCTATTTTCCCAATTTCGCAATTTCAACAATTATTAATCCTATCCTATACTAAATCCTCAATTTTAAAACTACTCAGATCATCGAAATTGCAAATTAAATAGATGAAACTGCAATTTAAACACGAGTTGGTATGCAGGATTCCAGTGGGATGGGGTCATTTTGGTTAGCACTTATACTACTCCTTGGCATAGGAGAATCCTTGAGATCCGACATTTATGCTAGAAAAATTCAAATTACTCTGTGGTTGTTGCAAGGTGCAAGGCTCATTGGGAAGTGTTATGGAGAGAAATTCCTATGGCTTGGGCTACCACAACAAATAGCTTGACTCCAAAAATCAATCCTTTCCTATATGCAATAGAAACCAAATATCTAACACTAAAGGATCTCGATTCGTACCTTATTTCGGGCGGTTGATGTAGATGCCCATTGAGCTTTCCAACTCCATCTTGTATTGATAAATTGCTTCCTCAACATTCAGCAAACAAGACAAGCATGCTATATATAATTTTGTTAGACCTACTCTATCATATATAATCAATAACATATAAGCATTTAAAAGCATCCATGGATCAAATACTCATTTAAACACATATTATTGGATAGGAAAATATATTTCTATTAATATAAAACAAAGATTACAATAGTGACAACCTCTGTCGGCACGTCTGCGAATCGGAGAAACTGAGTCCCCCACTTGGGCCTCCACCATTTCAATCCTCCATCTCTCGATATCAATATCACAAGCAAAAGGAAAGCTTGGGAATAACACAAAAGTGCTCCAAGGGACAAAGGGATGCAAACTCAAGTATAAGCTCCGGCAACAATGGACTACAGTTTTCTTGCTCTTGGATTCCTCCCGCTTCAATGTATCCAAAGGGTTCCTTATATAACTCTTCAATGGGGTAATGAAAGGTCGAATCCAAGCGATCTCAAGGCATATGGAAGGCCAGGAGACAAGTGAGTCAGATCCACATCAAGGAAAAATCCAAAAGAATTTGGCCTTTTGCACACATCCCGATGTACGCGGGTTTAAGGGTCAAATCCGCGTATATACACAAGAAAGGGATTAAAAGTTGGGTATGGTAATTTTTGCATGTTTTTAGGGATGATATTGGAAACATAAAAGGTACAAAAATGGTCCATGGGGTCGAAAGAGTCTGCAAAGGGACAGGGGAGGCCATAAAGGTGTGATCCACCATGTGTGGTAAAATCAATTGTAACAGATTCCCTCTAATGTGTGAGGTCAGAGGGGTCATATGATGGCCGAAATACATTATAAGTCCATCCCAGAAGTGGAGTGATGAAGAACTCAGTGGAAGAACCAGCCATCCAATCAGAACAATACAATGATAAAGCTCTACATATAACTTCAAGTAGATACAGCAGTCCCGGATACATAAGAGTACAATGGCCATGAATAGGCATGATACAATATGACATGTGTGGTCATCACCGCATACAATATAAATAGATCAGAATCTCCATGATGAAGATATACAAAGGATCATGATCTCCATGAAGGCTGAAGATATATAATGGATCAAGATCTCCATAATGGTTGGAAATGTCTGACATATACAGGAATCAAGTCACGAGAGCTGAAATCTCATGAACACTGGCATGATCAAGGAGGTAGCATATAAGAGATACCACCAATCTAGAAGGTGTTCTACACAAACCGCCATGAGTACATGTCCTACTATGTGAATAGAGGTGTCGAGGTCAAACATAGTAGTCCATCGTCTGATTATCGGTCATTGATGTATACCGTTAACAGACTTGAGATCACCCACCGATAATGAAAATGGGAATCAAGGTACGAGAGTGTAAACTAACAAGTGTGAATAAATGTGTTGAGGTCAAACACTTGAGAGAATCCATCGATCAAGGGACATTGATGTATTCCCAAAAAACTATCGATGGCGAGAGAAGCTGCCACTGATGACTGCAAGTCTCAAGGCACTCAAAACTAACTCTAGATTCCTATCCCAAAATAAATGATCTGAAGTCGATGGGATGAAATCCGCTGGAAGGAGGGAATTAAGGCATCCCCCATCATCCAACTGGAGGTACTCAGAAAAGCTATATAATGTGGAAGGACTGGATCATAAGGTGCATGAACCAGTAACTATACCAGGAATGACCGACATGAAAAGTCAAGATAACTGAGGAATGGCTGACTTAGGTCTCAACTTCCTTCAAGCAAGAGCATAAAGGTGAATGGTGACTGAATGTATGCAGCATAGACTAGATATACAAAACTGGGACATCTCTGTGACACAGGAGGCATCGAAAGAGGTTCCATAGGGACTGGAAGCTTAACCAATCGATGGAGATAAACTCAGATAAACAAGTACAGCTCCTAAAGTTAAACTATTAATCCAACCAATGGATGTGATATATAGTGCTCTGTTCGAAGGTGACACGACTCGACTGCTGCCAAAGATAACATCTCTTCTTGTCCGGCCTTTTGGTTTTTTTAATTTTTTTGGACTTTTTCAAATATTTGAAAAGCTTGAAAAAGAATAAAATCACTTTAAAGTTACAAACTGGGAGGATACGAGTGTCAAATGGGAAAACAAACTAGTTCCAAGCAGCGAAACATACCTATGCTCAATGCAAGGACACATGTGTAGGATAGCGACACTCGGGGGAAAGTCCCCTCCTGGTAAAAATAGGGAATCAAGCTGCAAAGGATATATAAAATGGCTTTGCATGGCTAGACATGAGACAAGCTCAGGCTATATGGCTGATACTCAAAGTCAAGGAAGCCAGCATAAGGCTCAATGAGGTAGGAAAAGCTCATGATAATGCAATTACAACTTGACATAAGGGGGTCCTGGGGAAACAAGCCAAAAAAAAGATCAAGAGGAGTATGAGGCTCTTGCGAAATGTCATGGAGATACTATACAATGGACTCCCACACCCTAAAGGACAAATTGTCGCATGGGCACCAAATGCAAACAAGGAGCTAACTAGGGTACCCATGTACGGTCAAGCTCTACCATTCACATCATGTCACTTCTAAAACAACAACAAGGTTCCGTGATAGGATAGAATGGGTTCGCACCTATGGTTATAATGAAATGGTCATAAGGTCATGCAAAATGCAAGAGAAGGTGAAATCTAACCTATATGCCAGTTTAAACATCATACCTGAAATCAACACGAACGGGTCAAAACAATGGTCAAAACGGTGCTCAAAACGGTCTCATACATCATCATATTAGTCCAAAACGGTCCAAAAGGGTCAGAAACTGTCCAAAACTATAGAAAGGGGGTAAAAATTTTCAAAAATTTGAAAATTTTCTATAAATAGTAAAAAGTTCAAAACATTATATAACATTTGAAATTTTTACCCAATTGAGCTCAAAACTTCAAACGTGAATTTCAGGAGTTTCAGCCGGCGGAATCCGACACCGTTTTTTCCAGGTAACTTCCCATGCCCTGCTCTTTCATTTGCATGTAAATTTTTCAAATTTCCATGGTCAAAATTGATTTCTAGGCCAAGCTAAGATATGCACCTCGGCCCATGCGAAAATCAAGTATTTTTCTGCGTATAGGGCTGGCTATATGCGAAAAATGGCTCAAAGTCGCGTACATACACAACTGTTTAGCAAACAGTCGTGTATGCGGCTCCATTTAAGTTTTTCTATGACAATTAATGACCCAAACTTAAATTCAATATGCAAGCTCGACCAGCTCTTCATGCATGTGGCCTCTACAAGTTTTGGTGTCTTGCTGGCTTAAGGGCCAAACCAAGACTATTGCAGATGCTAGTAGACTACTAGGATCCTGACTCAAAGTCTTTCTATATCGACAGGATGTCCCTCACTATAGAGGTGGAGGACATATACTTCATTACAGGATTGTCCCAATGGGGGGAAGTGGTGAACCTACATTCTCGTGGGCCTGGAGGTGGCCTCACCATAGATGAGTATATTGCAGTATATTGTTATCCGGACACGGAGAAAGTCAGTTAGATCCCAACTAACTCCATATAGGTGCTATGCCTAAAGGCCATACTACTAACACTCAGTAGGATAGCAAGGCTAGCCTCACCCCACCAGGCCTCGCATCCCTTGATGTTCTATGTAGTGGAGTGCATGAGACCCATAGTTTATGATTGGAGTGATGTGCTATTGAGCAACATGAAGCAACAGCTCAGCAACTGCAAGATGGGAAAGGTACGAAACTTTGGTTTCAGTAGTATACTGAGCATGTTCTTCTTTGAGCGTGTTCTGGGACTCAGCCCTAGAGTTGACGTTCCTCTTCACGGGGTTCGAGATCCGGCCCAACGACGTTGGGAAAATGTGATGTGCAGACAGGGTGGAGGTAGGGTGTCCAACCCCTACCCAGCTGATTTCTTTCCATGGTGGCAGCGTCAGATAGTTGCCATCGATGATTACCCCTATGTGGGGATAGATTTTCGGGGATATCCCGATATGCCTCTACCACCAAGATCAGCATATGGTGACATTGATAATGAATCCCAACCCTCTTTTTAAGTTTTTTGAATTATTTAATTTTTGTGTTTTTTGATGTATGGAACCAAAATAAATGTTTTTGTGTGACAACACATAGTGACATCTTGTCATATGTATGCAGATGTAGGACCACGGTGGCCTAATGGTTTCCCTCATCATAGATAGAGGGGAAGAGGAGATGACATTATGGGTGTGGATGTGGAGCAGATGCTCCAAAGCATTCATACCAACTTCGTGCGGCTGACACATAAGGTACCCATGACGCAAGTCGAGGACTTTCCTGAGGCCATGTAGCGTCAGGTGGTGGGTGTGCCACAAGCATGGGTGCAGTTGTTTTGACGGCTAGCTAGAGCCGTGGTGACATTCCACGATCATAACCCCCCTCCTCCTCCCCAGGCTTAGATACCTAGGATTGATACATTTTAAACTACCGTGTATTTATATTTTGGTGGCTCGAAAGCCCCATTTTTGTATTATGACACTTATGTATTATCACATTTTGGATGTTTAATGAAAAACTGTTATGATGATCGATTTATTTATTTACATGTGTAAAAATGTATGTTTGTGATGAGCCTATTGTCTATGAAACAAATGCCAATATAACACATAGTTATCATATGAGTTAGCAACTTGATTATAAATTGTTTGGAACATGTATGTATGTTATGTTGTCAAACTATCGTTCTAACAATCTCACACATAAGAATATTCGTAATAAGGTTGGATCCCTAACATAATACAAGCCATTAATTTGTGACACTACTAACTACGAATCAAGACGTACCTCAAGAGAGAGAACACCATGTGAAATGGCATCCCGTAGAAGCTTGATAACGACACTATACTCAGCAACATTGTTTGAAGAGGGCCATAAACATACACCTTCTGAAGACAATACTTGACCCATAGGAGTATAAATCACCCAAGCAGCAGAGGCTGAGTGTTGAGTGTGACAGCTAGCACCATCCGCAAATCCTATATAGATGGAAGACTCCATTGACATCTTCCATAAGAAACAGAAGCTAATCAACAAACCCAATCACCATAAGAAAAACCTAACTATGCAAAATTCTGTACAATAATATACAATAGTCATCCCTGGCTAAAAATCATGCATAGTACTTTTTAATATAGAACCCATGTCTAGGCTCCACCAATACTCTCCCCTCATAATATACTATATGCGCCCTTCTCTAATACATGTTTCACAACGTAAGGACCATTCCACATGGGGTTAAACTTTCCTTCCCCCAAGGGTTCTTTAGCTTAATCCCACAAAAGGACCAAATCTCCTTCACTAAACTTCCTTGGATGGACATATTTATCATACTGGACCTTAACGCAACGCTTATTCACTTCTAGAGCCACCAAGGCATCTCGGTGCTACTAATCAAGCTGCTCTAAGTGGACCAAACGTTCCTCCAATGGGGAGGTGTCTGGTAAGAACTCTATGGCTAGCTTTAAAGAAGGGATTTTGCACTCAACTGGCAATATAGACTCCACTCCATGTACAAGTTGATATGGAGAAAAATCGGTGGTAGTCTTAACCGCGGTCCTATAAGCCCACAAAGCAGGATATAACATGATATGCCAATTAGTCTTGCTTTGTGTGATGGTTCATTGGAGAATGGACTTCAGTGATTTGTTCACTGCTTCAACCTGTCCATTCGCTTGATGGTAGTAAGAAGAGGAATGATCCTATTTATACCCTAATTTCGAGGCCAACTCTTCCATCATCAAATTCTGAAAGTGCCTACCATGTTCAGTGACAAGCTCTTTCGGAATACCGAACCAAGTAATGATCTGGTTGAATACAAAATGTGCAGCTGTCTCAACGTCGAATTTAACTATGGGCATAGCCTCAGCCCATTTTGTGAAATAGTCAATAGCCACAATAATATGATGATGCCCCCCAGCTGAAGCTGGGTTGCAATCGATGAAATCAAGCCCCCACATAGTGAAGGGACTGGCAGTGATAATTGGATGTAACGGGGTAGGATGTGAGTGCATATTGCGTGCAAACACCTAGCAAGGGTGGAACTTCTTGACCACATTGACACAATCTTTAAAGATCGACGGCCAGAAATAACCTGCTCTCAAGATATTTTGGGCTATAGAAAGCCTAGATAAATGACCACCACACAACCATCCATGGAAATCATTCAATACAAGATCAGCCTCCTCATGGGTTAAACAACGACTTAAAATGGAATCTACCCCATGGCAATATAATGTGTTATCCACTATGAGGTAATTCTTGGATACGTGACGTAACTGTCGTCGTTCATCCCATGAAAGGTTAGGAGGGGCCTTCAATGTCTGTAAATATATGATAATATCCCCATACCATGGATCCAAAGTTGAGATCAGGAAAATGTGCTCATCGACAAACATATCTTCATAAACTTGTTCCTCCTCCTTGCTTGGGAAATCAGATATAAGCTCTGCAAAAATCAACGATTTTTTCGATTTCGCTAAAACAAACTCGAGATAAAATTCTTGAAAGATGAAAATCCACTTATTATACTTTCCCCCAATCATCCTTCTGGTGAGGATGAACTGAAATGGATTGACATGGGCTACCACCAAGGCCTGGTGAAGGAGAATATAGTGTCTCAATCTTTGAACTGCATGAACGGTAGCTAAGGCAAGTTTCTCCACATGGGAATAACGGATCTCTGCATCTATAAGGTTTCAGCTCAAATAATATATGACATGCTCCTGGAGCTCCTCATCCTCATGAACCAAAACCATACCATTCGTCTCCATGGACGCGGCCACATAAAGTAAAAAGTCACGGCTATAGTCAGGTGGACTAATCACCGGGGCCGATGCTAAGGCTCGCTTAAGTGCATTAAAGGACTCCTAGGCTTGCTCATCCTAGCAAAAGGTAGTGTCCTTTTTCAAAATACGTATAAATCCTTTAGTCAAATTGGCAAAGTTAACGACGAATCTCTGCAAGAAATTTGCCATGCCTTGCAAACATTGAAGATGTCTAATGTTTCTCGGGGGAGACAATTGAAGTATTGCCTCAACCTTCAAAGGGTCAACTCTTATACCCTCCTTGGAGACAATGAACCCTAATAAGCGACAAGACTTCATGCAAAAGATGCACTTATGAGGATTTAACCTGACCAAGTAATGGCGGCACCTTTCGAACACTAATCTCAAATGGTAGGAATGACTCATCCTCTGATGAGAATGAGCAGGCAGTTCATCCAAAAAGACTTCAATAATCGATTTGAGATCATGGAAGATCGAGGTCATATCCCACTAAATTGTGGCTCCGGTGTTTTTAAGGTCAAAAGGCATCTTTCGATATGCAAAGGTACCCCATGGACAAATAAAGGCAGTCTTATGTTGGTCCTTGGGTTTGATATATATCTGATTGTATCCAAAAAAGATGTCCATAAAGGAGAATACCTCGCTTCCCGCACACTCATCCAAAATTTGATCAATAAACGGTGTGGGAAATTTATCCTTAGGACAGGCACGATTCAAGTCACGGAAATCAGTGCATATATGGATCGTTCCCTATTTCTTATCAACCGGAATGGGGTTTGAAACCCACTCCGTCAAGGGAATAGGATAGATAAAACTAGAATTCAACAGATTTTCTATCTCAGCCTTAATCATAGGTGCTTTTCTAGGATTCACCGCATGCAAGCGTTGTCAAACAGGCTTAACATTGGGATAAGTTTTAATTTCATGTTCAACAATGTGAGGGTCGATACCTGGCATTTCCTCATATGACCAAGAAAATACGTCACGAAACTCTTTGAACAGCTCAGTATACTCTTGAATCTCAGCATGGGAACATTCTTCCCCAATATATACATTCTCAATCTTGCCAGGATCGCGAGAGATATTGATAGGAATGGTAGGAGATATATTCACCATGTTACCACCAGCCATCGAACCAGGAGAGCTTTAGGGAACCACGGGACTACCAATTCTCTCACTAAGAATCTCTTTAAAGTATTCACATTCCAAATGCTCAAGCTCAGGAAGAAAATAATATCTATGATGCAACTCTTCCCAAGGTGGCTCAACCCCATACATAGCCTTAATAATAGCTTCATCTGATGGAAAAACACTATCAAGGCAGTCATGTGCGTGAGAAGACTCAACTGCCCATGCAGGCAGCACATATGGGTCCTCCTCCTCTGTCCGTGAAGAGGAAGGACTAGGCTCTACAACACATTCAAGATTAGCTTGATATGCTATCATTGCTGCAGGAAATGACACGTTCGTTTCAATAGGCTCACATGAAGTACTCGGTGTAGGAAGAATCCAAGGATCTTCCATATGGGTAGTGCGAAAAGACACCAAACTCAATGACGACGAAGCCTCATCGGAGCTAGACCCAATCATAAGAACAAGTGCAGGACAACTAAAGGATCCCATAAGGGATGGATACATGCCAAGACCCACACTCCTAGTTGCTGGCTGAGAGTGCTCGACAATCGAGATAGAAGCTCCTGAAGATGCGGTAACACACGAATTCTTGAATGACGTTTGATCAATCGTAACTATCTTCCCATTAAATGGAAAGCATACAACTTGAAATAGAGAAGAAGCTATGGCTTGCATACTATACATCCAAATCCTACCCAATAACATATTGTAATCAAGGGGTGCATCAACCACCTCGACCTCGATCGCGATGGTCTTCCCTCCCAAACGGACCCTAAGAGGAGGAAGAATGACATGCGGCCGAAACGATCTACCATCAAAAGCAGTCAACATGGTAGCAGATTTAGACAACTCGGGGGAACCCAAACCCTTCCAACACGCCAAAGACATCACGGAAGCAGCAGCGTATTCACCAATCAGAGTGCATTTAACAGTCATGTTCAAACATTCTACATGAATCAAGAGAGACACATAGTAAGGCAAGCGACGCTGTAGTCCCACGGTTTCAAATTTGATGACAAAGGAAGAGTTATCATCGTTAACACCAAGAGAAGAAAGCAAATCCTTCCTTTGTGAAGGACAACTCTAAATTACTTTGAGTGCAGACATCGCACAAGGAGTGTGGCCCAAATCCTTGACAACAGAATATTTCTAGGCAGCTTGAGCATTAGGATTGTGCCCCGAACGCTTAAGGACTCCCTTAGGAATGTGAGGTGCAACTTCAAGTTTATCCATAGGGTTTTCAATACACAAAGGACTCCCAGGTGGAGCAGGTTCCTTTGCAAGGTCTGGTTGTGACGAACCATAGTCCTTCGCATGAGTCACAACCTTAGTGGCATGCACCATATTGATGCAACCATGACCACTACTAGCTTCCGACAGATCTTGATCTCCACCAGACTGATGATGGGTCCTCGAGTTCATGTTTTGATTATGAGGTAAAGGGTTGGTTAGCAAAGCTGGGCCCTGCACTGTGAACCTCGAGGCTTCTTCTATACAAGGGTAAAAATGAGTGAGGTGGTCATCCTTACACAACTTGCAAGGAAACTTAACCTTACGTTTAGACTTCTTGTCCCCTCCATCATTTCATGCATTCTTGTCATTAGGATTGGCATTTTCATTCCTATTCCCACCCTTACGATTGTTTTTACCCTTCTTCTTATTCCTTCCGGGTTGTTGGTTACCCTTCTAGTCCGACGATTGCACGGAAAGCACACTCATCATTTGGGTGGTTGAGATGAAGCCATGGCTTGTCCCGAGGTAGATTTGTTGATAGACAATTAACTGACTTGTTTCACAACCGAATATGTAGGTTTGGTACTTGTACAACCAACAATGCCATCAGCATGTGGTCCAGGTTTGACTTTAGGGTTGAAACTAGAACGCGGAGCATTAGGAATGATCTCATATAACAAATTGGATTGAGCATAAATCAAATACAATTCTTGTGCCCTAAAAATGGCTTGTTCCTCATTCAGAACTTCGAATGTAGAAACATCCTTCGCTATATAAGGTAGTAACGATTTAAGGAACCACTCAAGGAGAAACTCCAGCGGTATGAAGGCTTTAATCAATCTCTTTTGTCTATGCCTCTCTTGGATATGGTCCGAGATGTGCATGGCTTTGTCTTGTTGAAATGTCGACAAGAGTTCTGTACAAATGTCGTAACACACTGGTAGCTAGAAGTGGTTGAGAAAATTCATAGCTAGGTCATCGAACAAAGTGAATGCCCCCCTAGGTAGCTCTATGTACCATTTCACTGCAGGCCCGGTGAGGGTGCGTTGAAACAACCTTAAACAGATTGAATCTTCATGTAAGGAATTAGAAGAGAACCAAAGGTGAAATGTAGTAACATGTTCACTAGGATCTTCTCCTAGTTATCCCTTGAATTTGGGAATGTCTGAGGGAAGCTTGGTAGGGACAGCCGGCCAAGTCGGGTCATAAGATACTGAATCGTTCGTTAGTCTTGACAAGTTAGGCAAATTTAGTGTTGCGAGGAAAGGGAGCCTAGGTTGAGCAGGTCGATTACATGCTCCTTGATAATTTTGGTTCACATAGGACTGATTACCGTAACCACCATGGCCATGGCCATAGTATCCTCCTCCCGTTTGACCTGTGTAGGGTGGCATGGAAGCACCATAATGTGGTGTACCTTGACTATTTTGGACTACAAAGCCATAATTTGAGGAGTAAGCGGGTTATTGATACCCACACCCATAAGGTGAATAACTCTGTGCATACTGCGGTCCATAATATGGTTCATAAGAAGTCCCATGAGAGGTCCCATGAGAAACTCCATAAGTAGGAATATGACCTCTAGAAGTGGGAATATGACCTCCAAAAGTAGGAATACGACCTCCTGCGACAACAGGAGGTACTTGACTCTGAGACACAACTACGCGAGTAGTAGCAATACGAACATGACTCGTAGCAACGTTCCGACCTAAAGGACCACATGAATGAGGGGGAGGAATAGCATTCAAAGAACTAGGAATAGAGGACGAAGGGACATGTGAAACAATGTAAGTGGTGTTCCCTATAGTCACTCGTCTTGGTTCTGGTATCCGAATAGGACTACTAGCACCAGATCTAGGGCAGACATATGATGTATCCTCCACCGCTGGGATGGAGGGTACAATGTGACTCATGTTCCCAAACCTTTCCACATGGAAATGACTAGGAATGCCCCTAGGCATAGTGTTAGGTTAAAACTCCGACTCGGCATGCTGTACCAAATCATTTGCAAGAATACCAAACATGTCATAACTAGAGATCACGGGTTCATGATGAGTTTCATCACCCAAAAATCAATACCAGCGACCTGTGAGTGAGGGATCATACCCAGAGTGTGTAGGTATATCAGGTGAAGGATCATATGTAGGAATAGGATCTTCTTCCCCAACCTCGTGATGTGGAGAAGGCAACTCAAGAATTTCATCTTCATGATCTCCCATCGTGTGTGAATCAATGTGAGAAGTAGTCCACCTGGACTGTTTGTTTCTCTCTCCCAAAGGAGGAGGAGATGTAGAAGGCAAAATTTCTGCTAAACGACGAGAACGCTGAAGTGCTGCACCTGAATCCACAATGACTCAAGAAATGAAAAAGACTCTTCTAATTACGCAAACCCTAATCAAGCTAGCATGCACAGAGCATACAGCTATATAATCTAAAGCCAATCACAAGAAAACAAGGGTAGGATATGTGAGCTCCCGAATGAAGCAGGCATGTCTCACCTAGGAGAGGCTTTAGACTCCCATACACAACAAGCAGAGGTTCATAACTAATTATTGTGGCCCTCAGCTTCAACGCATATAGCGACTGTGCTATCTGACCCCAACCTGGCCAGGACACCTGCAGAATAACCCCTGTGAAGTACCCCCTCAATAACCTAGGTAAGGAAACTAAAGTCACCTCAATATAATCAATGCTCAAGCAGACAGTCACAGGAAGGATTGACCATATGGGCAGGGTAGCAAAGCCCAAAACTCTCGAAGGAGGCCCCAGATACGAATACAATCCTGGAAATATCTCTGGTGCTACTTAGTTATGACTAGGGGTCATCCCAATCAATAACTGCTCACACTGCCTCGTGCTTAACTCCCTTGTAAGAGGAGGATCCTGAGAAACACTAATTATACCAAGGAATTTCACACTCTCACCTAGACAGACACATACATGTTGTTGTTTAGTGGTCTTGGAGAATTTACTCACAATGAACTATTCCAAGACCCTAAAACTTAATCTTGTTGGTGTACCCTATCAAAGAAAATAGTGTAATCCATTTTAATTAAGTGTTGATTTTATTTGTCTTTATTACTCAAAAAAGGTAGATGACCGTGCAACCAATGGTGTTATGACACAACATGAAGTAAAATGCACACCTAACAATCAATGCAAATGCATTGTGTCAAATGAAAAACAGGGCATGCTACTATGTGAAATGCAAAATTTTCTTCAAATGACAAATGCAATCATTCCTGTATGAAATCCTGACTAATACTTCTCTAAGCAAACCTAGTGCAAGTACCATGCAAAATGCAAAGTGCAATGATGCAAAATGATGCAAAGAAGCAAATATTTTTGGATTTTTTGAATAAAAATGAGATAATAAAGCAAAAGAATGACTCTACCACCCCCAGAATCTGAAAGCACAATCAACCAGCACTCATGCAAAGCACTAAGGTAAAAGAGACCTAAAGCACTAATCCCAAAACAAAAAATCAAAAATGCAATGACAAGAACATTCTTTAAAAAAAAATTTACCCTAAAAAGCATCACTGGTCAGAAACAGAGGTGTATACAGACTCTAGAAGCATCAAAGGAGACTTAGCAATCATCAAAACTCACCCAACAACACTCAATATTCCTCTAAAAGGAAAAACTCAGGGCATACGCGACTGTGTGCAAAAAACCCTCATATGTACGTGAAACTCTCAGGCAGAACCGCATGTACATGCGACTGTGAGGAAAAAAATAACGTACATGAAGAAAATGAGATAAAAATGAAGGCCAACAGATAAGCTAAGACAAAATTCACACCTATTAGACACTACCAGGAAAACATGCCCGCAGACCCGACTCAGAAATAGAGAAATCAGAGCAATTCAAGAATATTGAATGTCGATAAAAACCCCCAAAGGACAATTACTTGGAACTCCCCAGCGGAGTCACCAATTCTGTTACAGAGAGAAATTCCTATGGCTTGGGGTACCACAACAAACAGCTTGAATCCATAAATCAATCCTTTCCTATATGCAAGAGAAACCAAATATCTAACACTAAAGGATCTCGATTCGTACCTTATTCCGGACAGTTGATGTAGATCCCCATTGAGCTTTCCAACTCCAGCTTGTATTGATAAATTTCTTCCTCAACATTCAACAAACAAGACAAGCATGCTATATATAATTGTGTTAGACCTACTATAGAATATATAATCAATAACATATAAGCATTTAAAAGCATCCATGGATCAAATACTCATTTAAACACATATTATTGGACAGGAAAAGATATTTCTATTAATATAAAATAGAGATTACAATAGTGAAAACCTCTGTCAGCACGTCTACGAATCAGAGAAACTGAGTCCCCCACTTGGGCCTCCACCACTTCAATCCTCCATCTCTCGATACCAATCTCACAAGCAAAAGGCGATCTTGGGAAGAACACAAAAGTGCTCCAAGGGACAAAGGGATGCAGACTCAAGTATAAGCTCCACCAACAATGGACTATAGTTTTCTTGCTCTTGGATTCCTCCCGCTTCAATGTATCCAAAGGGTTCCTTATATAGGTCTTCAATGGGGTAATGAAAGGTCAAATCCAAGCGATCTCAAGGCATATGGAAGGCCAGGAGACAAGTGAGTCGGATCCACATCAAGGAAAACTCCAAAAGAATTTGGCCTTTTGTACACATCCCTATACGCAGGATTAAGGGTCAAATCCGCATATATACTCGAGAAAGGGATTAAAAGTCGTGTATGAAATTTTTTTCATGTTTTTAGGGATGATCTTGGAAACATCAAAGGTACAAAAATGGTCTATGGGGTCTAAAGAGTCTGCAAAGGGATAGGGGAGGCCATAAAGGTGTGATCCACCATGTGTGGTAAAATCAGCTGTAACAGGAAGCAATCAATAACATGGCTCGTGATGGAAAACATGCCCCAAGAATCAAGCATGGTCATGGAAAAAGTGCATCGATCTTCATGGCTTGTACCAACACTTCCCATTCATCATGAGTCATCTGTTTATATTGCAAGGGGTACTCGAGTCAAAGGTAACAACCCTTGGATTACATTTTCCACTACTCTAAAAGCCATTGTTTTACCAGACCCTGTCCAATCCATGACCCTTAAATAGCCTTAAAGCACATATGAATGCACATATATATAAATTGTTTTATTTGACAAGCATGTGTTATGGGAGCTAGGGACATGTTACCCTTTCAAAAAAAGGTAAAAAAACTAGAGGAATTGTTTCTAATTGAAAATAAGTGGATGGGCAGGAGGAATAGTTTCTAGTTAAATGGTTTTTTATTTTTTATCCCTTGATATTATGTTGTGTACCCATTTTATCTTTTAGAGTTTTATTTTACTTCATTAACAATTTATGTATCTAATTTTAGCGCGAGGAAATATTAGAATCATTGTAACTCTTCTTTTTTTTAAGAGTTTTACAAAAAGGGAGGATTATTTTTTTCATCTTTTCAAAATGGAGGATATTGGCAATTTTTTGTTGGGGAGAGACCCATGGAGAACTTTATGAATTTCCAAAATCAAGCCCAAGGATAACCATGATGAATAGATCCATATGGAAAATTAGTAATATAGGTTGTGAAATTGACAATTTTTAGCTAACATGATGATGCAAAATACATGAACTTGTTGAAACTTTAACAAATTGTCGAGAAGGTCAAATGATAATGGTTTTTTTCAAACAAAATATGAACATGACCAGTATGAGGAGCCAAAAAAAATGACCCCAACTTCATGACATGACAATGCCAAGAGGGAAAAATAACAAATATCCAAGACTTGACTCAACCACACTATGATGATGCACATGATGCAACTTGGTGAATCTATTGAAGAGAAAATATGAAAGAAAAAATGGAGAAACAAGATATGACCATGATAAGCATATCGAACTGGATGTGACGGTATAAATTAAATGATCTTAAAAAATGTTTTAGTAGGTTCACCTATGGCATCATGTTTTGACACTAGCTCATGTCTCTGAATCCATCTGCAGTGTTAAAATAGAAGGGGTCTTTGAATCCATCTGCAGTGTTAAAATTTAGTAAATTGTGCATGTATTTGAATCCATCTGCGGTGTTAAAATATAAGGGGTCTATGAATCCATCCACACTGTTAAAATTTAGTAAATTGTACAAATTCATTGTCAAAATTGCAATTTTTCATTGTCGGAGTGACACCACTAAAAATGACCAAATAAATGACCAATTGCTATGTGGTCATTTTTAGTTTAGTTCTTATCCCATGACCAAATTGATTATTTATCTTGGTCATTTTTAGTTTAATTCTTATCCTGTCACCAAATTGGTCATTTATCTTGGAAACTTTTAGTTAGTTCATTAAAAAATTCTCAATTTTGGTCATTTATCCCTTGAAAAAACCATGGTCAACAAATTGTTTGGTCTCCTGGTCTCTTATCTCTCATTTTGTACTAGTGATGGTACCATAGCAATCTTTGAAAATCACTTCTCATTTTTTGTAAGATATATTGTAAGGTAGGAGTTCATTCTTTCTTGTGAAATATTTTTGTTTTGTGGAGTCGTTGTTCTTGGATGTTCTACACGCAATTATTCCCCATGAATTAGCATTGAGGTTCATCCTTTTTCGTGCATCGCTCATGGCCTTCAGTGATTTGGTGTGGTGACATCGTAGATTATTTTCTATAGATCGTGCCTTTGTTTATCGCATGATAATTCATATATGTGTAATGTCAACACTTAGTTCCTCAGATCGACTAGTGCGTTCTCTCACAGGTCACGGGAAAGTTGTGTGGTTTGCCAATATCTTACATAGCATGTATATAACTCATTATATGGGTGAAGAATTGTGGTTTAGATATGAAGATCATGCACCTTGGATCCAACATTGTCGTTTTCCTCCTTTTTGAGTTCTTTTGAAGTGCTATTTTGAATCAGATCGCAACTCCTTACATATTTAGCTCATTTTCTATGAGAAAAATGTGTGGATGCATGTTTTTATTGGACACCTCCTCTACACACATTTATAGATTGTTGTTTTAGATATGTGTGGGTCCTCTCATATGCCGACAAAATTGTGGTATCTCCAGCACTTTGGACCCTCTTTCTTGCAATAAAGAGTGAAGCTTGGATTCCATTATCTCCTTACATGTTTTTTTTTGTCTTTCAAGCTAGTGGATTTGTAATAACTCTTCACTACAATGCCCATTTTCCATACTATATGAGGTGTTTGCGAAGAGAATTTTACTCTATTTTTTATGTAGCCAATAAGCTTTGATTCAATTCACAAGATCTAAAAACAATCCAAAAACATGAGAGTGGAAAAAATAACTATCTTTTTTTATTCATTCTCCATCCTAACTATTACAATGAAGGTCCAACCCTTTATATCGAAATCTGAGATTTTTCAAAAATTGCTAAATTTTGAAAATTCTCGCATGGCTATGAAAATGAACACCAACTATAATCTAACGAGAGAGACACTAATTGTCAACTCGCTTTTCTAATTAGGTTTACAAACTGATAGATAACTGTTAATTACAAATTAAAAATAATCCTGCAAAACACTAAAACCTCAATTTGAGGCCTTATATGAAGGAATTTGGCCTCAGAAAAGTGTCCAAAAAAACTGTGATCAAAAGGATCTTATCATCCACTGCATTGAACAATTTGAAACACAACTTCCTATCAAATTTGATCCCAAACGGATAACCGAGTCAAAAGTTATGACCCCCAAAAACCCTGCATTTCTTATTTTTTTCCCCTCTCTTTTTTTGTTTTTTTTCAGTGTTTAGAAATCACTACATCACTTTCCAATGAGTGGTTGCATACAACATTGATTTGTTTGTTTGAGATAGTTTTTTTCTTGTGAACGCAATGAATTTATGTTGATTCCTCTATCGTAAATGGGTACCTAACATGACCTTGTTTTTTAAGACCCATATCGAGGATTGTTATCCATCATGGTTATTTATGGTACCTCTCATTTTGCACCTTTGAATAGTTGATTATGTGTCGCTTGTGAACATAGTCTTTGTATTGTCACTAGATGTTTGCATCTATAGATTTTACTTCCATGTTTCACATTCTCTTAGGTCTCACCACTTTGGAATGTTTTGTTAGAACAATAATCCACCACCTAGTACCTTATTCTATAGCCTTAGTCAATTTTTATTTGCATTTATGCAGTAATATGCTATGGTTTGGACTTAGGAAGTTAATCCAGCAATATAACCAGTTATTTTGATGTTTTCACACCTATAGGAGTGCTCCAGCTTAGTCAAAATCCACATGTGCACCCTCATTAATGACAGGTGCACTCTGATTCCTCATTTTGAGTATATTTGGTTGACTAGGAGCGCTAGGGGTGTTTCTAGCCCAATTTTTGGACTGTTGGAGCATTAATTTCCAACCTTGAGCCTCCCACTCACCTCTACTTGGTCACCCATGAATGAAAAGGAGTCATAATTTCTCCATCACACTTCATACATGTCCACACCATAATTTGTGACCATTTGGGCTGAATTGGAGCTTGTTTGGCCCACCTAGGGGGGGTTGAGGCCAATTTGGCCATTTTCACATGTACACTCGGATTTGGCTTCCTAAGCCTCTCAAATTGATCCAGATGTAATATAAACCTATTCTAAACATATTCACATGTTAGACAGCTTAATAATATCCAGTTTTTGTTCACACTGTGAATGTAAAATTGTTCCTCTTTCATGATTTTTTCTGGTTTTTACAAGTAATTCAATTTGTGAGAATAACTTGGGCTCCTAGATCATGCTGTAGAATAAATTATCACATGGTATCAGATATGATTGGATTTTCATATCAATATTGAGTGTTTGAGCTGCATTTTGAGAGTTTTTCCAGATAAAATTGAGTGTCTTTGCAGGAATCTTCAGCAAAATCTCACCACTAGCGCAAACAAAGATGGAGCAGAACCACATCTTGATCACTCCCTTCAATTTATTCAAATGGAAGGCAGAAATGGTCATCAAACTAAGATCTAAGGGTCTCTACATGGTTACCATCGGTACAGAAGTGGATCCAAACTCTGCAGTGGAGAAGTCTAAGTACTTCAACAGACTTGATGAAGCCTTTGGACTGCTATGCCTTAGTATTTCAAGAGAACCCTTATTTCATGTAAACAGTTGGAAAACCCCAAATGAATTCTGGGTTAAACTAGAATCTCTCTTTGGGAAAACTGATGAATTAAGGGGACATTAGCTTGAAAACAAGCTCATTAGATTGAGCCCAACACATTTTGAAACCATCCAGGATTTCTTCACGAAGTTCAAGTCTCTAGTACTTCAATTGAAGCGATGTGGAATTGAGAAGAAGGAGGATAAACTAATACTCTCCATCCTTTTGAAGTTAGGCCCATAATTTTCAGTGTTTGTAAGCACCTTCCATTCTAGAAAACTGACCCTTCAAAATTGGAAAATTCCAACACTACCCATCTTGATGGAGTCCCTCACCGAGGAGAAGGAAAAACTAGTTCAAATGGGCACCATCAAAGCCAACAGAGATCAATCTTTGTCCATGGGTGTTTAGAATGCCTCCAAGGGAAAGAAGAAGGAAAAAAATTAGAAGCAGTCAGAGAAAAGGAAGCTTAATAGAACCAAAACCATTGATTGGGGTTCAAATCCTCCTAAGGATAAGGACAAGAAGGGAAAGGAGAAATCCAAGTGCCTATTTCCATAAGGGATGGCATCCAAAAATATCCTACATGAAGAATACCATTGACATGATGGCGCAGCTGCTGGAGAAAAACAACATCCCTGTCCCAGATGGTGCAAGGAAGAAAGATGACACCTCAAGTTCTAACAACAAGGATAAATGCCATGCCTTGGTATCAGGTTCTTCTAATCCCTCCACCTTCATTATTGATTCATGGGAATCTAAACATATGGCTTCCATGAGAGATATCTTCTCCTCTATGAATTCCAATAGTGACCCTGTTGTTTGAATGGGAGATGACTCTGAGATCCAGACCAAAGGAGTTGAGAGGATCTACCTTAACCATGGATACTTTAGTGATGTCCTCTATGTACTAGATTTGGCAACAAATTTGTTGTCGGTGTATCAAATGAAAAATACAGGAGAATGGCCGACAGATTAATGATTTACTCCATACTTGGTAGAGATAGCATAAATCTCCTCCAACCAAGTTGTGGCAATTGGAGTTGCAGACCACCAAGCTAGAATGTATAAGTTCTCAAAATTTATTCCTAATTCCAGAGGGAAAGTGCTCCTATCTCATGCCAATGAGACTTCCAATCTATGGCATGAAATATTTGGACACATGAACTACAAGTATATTCAAGAATAGAACAAAGATGAGATGGTGGAAGGGCTTCCTTCAATCAAATCTTCCAATGGAGCTTGCATTGGTTGTCTAGTTGGGAAGAATCAAGAGCACAGCTATGAGAAGAGTAAGGAAAGGAGAGCCACACAAACACTTGGATTAGTACATTCAAACCTCATTGGTCCTATTTCCACTCCCTCCTATGGAGGATCAAGGTATGTACTCACTTTCATTGATGACTACTCGAGATTCTACTGGGTATACTTCCTTAAGTTAAAATCTGAAGTATTTAAGACATTGAATATTTGGAAGGACTTAGTGGAGAACCAAAGTGGGAATAGGATAAAAATCCTTATGACTGAAAATGGTAAAGAATATGTCAATAAAAATATGCAGCATCTTTGTGAGAAATGTGGCATTCAAATGCAACATTCAGTCCCCTACAGACCACAACAAAATGGTGTGGCAGAGAGGAAAAATAGGGCTATCAAAGACATGGCCACATGCATGATTGAGGAAAGGTATCGAAGTCCCAAGATATGGGATGAGGCTATAAATTGTGCTGCATATATTCAAAACAGGGAATTACACAAATCAGTTAAAGGAAAAACTCCCTACGAGGCATGGTTTGGCCATAAACCAAATGTCTCACATTTCAGAATTTTTGGCTCAAGAGCATGGGCTCAAATCCATCAGAAAAGAGGAAGGCATTGCAGCCACAGAGAAAGGTATGTATCATGGTTGGTTATGGTGAGGACACAAAGGGTTATAATCTCTTTGACACATCCACACTTAATACCTTCATTGAGAGGAGTGTGCAATTTGAAGAAGAGATCATACCAGATTTTGAGCTTGCACCGGGGGAATGCTCTTCTCCCCAACACCATGATGATGTAAGTAATGATTCAATCTCTGATTTTTATGATATTTCTGATAATTACATGGATAAAGATGACATTTCTATACATGACTTGCCTTTAAGGCCCAAGTGGGCTGAGAAAATCATACAAGATGCAAAGGAATTGACAGGAAATCCCCTAGAGCCTAGGAAGACAAGATCCCAATTTCACAATGCTTCTTATGCAAGATGAATTCAATTCTCTCCAAGAGAATGAAACATGAGAATTGGTTCCCCTTCCTCCCAAGAGGAATCTTGTGCAATGCAAGTGGGTCTCTCAAACCAAAATTGCTGCAGATGGTTCTGATATTAAGTACAAGTCTATATTAGTTTCTAATGGATACTCTCAAGTCCAAGTTGTGGACTACATCAATACCTTTGCACCGGTTGCAAACATGGATTCAATTAGACTAGTTCTAACAATTGCAACTAGTAAAGGTTGGGAGGTCCACCATATGGATTTCAAGGGTGCATTCTTACATGGTGAACTACAAGAATATATCTACATGCATCATCTTGAAGGTTTCCAAGAGGATCCTTCACTTGTTTGCAGGTTGAATAAATCACTCTATGGGCTCAAGCAAGCCCCAAGGGCTTGGTATGCTAAAATGGATAGTTTCTTGATCTCAATTGGTTTCATTCGATGAAAATATGATCCAAATGTGTATTTGCAGAAAAATGATGTTGTATTGCAAGATATTTTACTTTATGTAGATGACCTCTCAATTACAAGGAGTTTCAACAACCAAATTGAATCAATCAAGGCATCCCTACA
This sequence comes from Pseudotsuga menziesii, assembly GCA_001517045.1. Taxonomy (NCBI): domain Eukaryota; kingdom Viridiplantae; phylum Streptophyta; class Pinopsida; order Pinales; family Pinaceae; genus Pseudotsuga; species Pseudotsuga menziesii. Next base: position 64,696 of record LPNX010893381.1, on the reverse strand, counting down.
CAGTGAGTTTGCAATGACATATCTAGGGTTGCTAAAACAATTTCTAGGATTGGAAATTGAGCAATATGAAAGAGGAATCATGCTTAGACAACCTAAGTATGCTTCAGACTTGCTAATATATTTCAATATGGATGATTGTAAGGCAGCCAAGTGCCCTTTTCTTTTTGGAAAAAAACTAGGTGAATTTGGTGATTCTCCTTTGGTAGATTGTTCAATGTACATGCAGCTAGTTGGTAGTTTGGTGTACCTTACACATACCAGACCTGATTTGTCTTATGATTCTAGTGATGTAGAAAGGTATATGGAACAACCACATGAGTTCCATTGGAAGGAAGCCAAAAATATCCTCCAATATGTCCAAGGAACAAATAGTTTTGGGGTACAATATGCAACTGGTTCTTCACTTGAACTAGTTGGATTTTTTGATTTAGATTGGGCTGGAGATCTCACTGACAAAAATTACACATCAGGTTTTGTTTTCATCCTTGCTGATGGTACCATTTTCTGGTCTAGTAATAAACATCACACAATTTCTCTTTCTTTAACAGAGGTCAAATACAAGGGAGCAGTGAATACAGCCACACAATGTGTGTGATTGCAAGGAATTCTTCAAGAGTTTGATGTTGAATTTGATTCTCCCACTACCATTTGGGTGAATAATCAAAGTTCCATCAAGATATATATATATATCCAATTCAGAGGTAGAGAACAAAGCATATAGAGATCCATATGCACTACATCCAGATCTTAGTGCATGACAGAGTGATTTCCTTGTAGCATTGCCCATCCACAGAGCGAACTGCTAACATATTCACCAAGAGTTTTACTAAGAAGACCTTCAATCACTTGATATATTTGCTTGGAGTGAGTGATGGATGGTGATTTCTTCTATTTTTTGTAGTTTTTCAGCCCCATGTCCATTTTAGAGGGGAGTTTTTGTCCCATGAGGTTTTCCTCTTTTCCTCATTTCACATGGACAAATAAATTTATGTTTGTATTAAGGTGACTTGAGCCTTTCTTTCCAAGGCCTCCAATATTATTTTGATGAGTTGTAATAAGTTATGGTTAAGGGGGGTTGTTAGAATAGTAATCCACCACTTAGTACCTTAGATATATCCTTAGTCAATTTTATTTTCATTTATGCAGTAATATGCTATGGTTTGGACTTAGGGAAGTTAATCCAGTAATATAACCAGTTATTTTGATGCGTTCACACCTACAAGAGCACTCCAAATTAGTCAACCTCCACATGTGCGCCCTCATTAATGACAGGTGTGCTCCCATTCCTCATTTTCTTCCACTTCTTAGGCATCTACTTTCCAATTCAATATCGTTATCACAAGGAAACATCTTATCTTATTCTGCTCCATTTTCTTAAAACTTCTCTTGTGACATATCTCAGGTCTCTACGCACAAATATTTATTCATCAGACTCCATTATCAAGATCGATTTCTCACATATGAGCATCTTAATACACAACTTTAAAGACTTAATATATTGACCTATAGGTCCATGGAAAATTTCTCTTTCCGCCTCGTTGTACAATTTTATCATGTCGACAACAATTTCAGTGATATATCCTTCTAAGATACTATCAACCCAGAAGTCAACAGTCCTAGGTATAGGATTGCTAACACTTTTCAGCTGCTGAATAAAATGAGGACTCCACTCTGTCGGTTCTCCTCCTTGAAAATGTTTCTTCTGTGTTGCAAGCTTTAACAACCATTCATACAACACAATGGGAAATTCGCTAAAGAAAATCATGGATATCTATGTAAAGGTATCACTCCATCCACTCCGTCAAACTCATTCTTGATCCTTTAATTTCTTCTTGTGTAAACTCCAGTGCCTTAAGATCAACCTAATATTGAATTTCCCACTTTGTCAGATACCAAATCATGTCCCCACTAGAATGATTCAGGTTTCGATGACAGAACCATTTGTTGGCTTAGTTTCTTGTCGACCCCGGTTCATACTCCTTGCTTCATAAAAAAGTCCCAAGATATCGTCTCGACAAAGCAAAACTCTTTTGGAAACACCTACGACACAGATGCAATATCACCTGAGATATCTTACAGGGATTTCAAGAACCAAGTTTCTACAGTTAAGTGGGTATTTTCTCTCTCTTACAGTGCTTATCAATCACTCGACTAAAACCGAGAATTATATTTCTTGTTCTTGTGTGTTCATTCCATATAAAAACCTACTTATCTGTAGGCACATATCAAAATATTTAACATAAATATTTATCACAAGTTCCATCTCTTGGGGTTGTGACACACATATTTAAGGGCTTATTCATAAATAGATGCAGTGTGACTTGTTCATATTAACTCTTTTACAACAATCATACATTCGACATAAACATCACTAACAAACTCACAGAAACACGCTCTTAATCTGGCATGAGAAATTGGTTAGCACCTTGTGTCTACACACTCAACTTGCAGACTCTTCTTTAGGTATTATTCTTTACAACTCACATATATCTCTCTCCTCTTGATCCGGAAACAAGATCTTTGCTACACTATGACGTTAACATGAATTGCATAAAGAGCATGAATGAAGCTCACACATCCATAAGAAGAGAACCAAACAACATAGACAATACGCACATAAAGACAACAAGTTGATAACGGAGTTCGTCCAGGATGGACTACGTCTCCGGGCCTGCTTCTCAATAGGAGGTCCGATCTATAATCTCAGCATAAGGCAAAATACATGGCAATGATACAAATGATACCTTGGAGACAATGTTCAGGAAGAGAACCGCTGCCCAAAACACAACAAGACTACTTCCAGCAACTCCGAAGCCTGAAGATGGTGTAAAATGAGTATAAACACTCGTACCTTCCTCCTGCAGAGCTACGCAATCTCCCTTCTCTCCTTTAGCTACAAAGTCTCCACTCCAAAGCATGAGTGGAAAATGTCATATGAGGGGGTTTATATAGGCTTGAGTTAGCCCTCATCACATTCTCCTCATGATTCTTCAGTTACAACAAATTTGCCTAATTGGGCATATGGTTGAAAACCTCCAAGTTTGGTTATCATGTGGTTGGGCTCTTTATTAACTAATAAACAAAAATACTTAAAAAATACCTTTTTAAAATGGCATATGGTTAAAACCATATAAACCCACCTTTAAACTTATCCCAAAGTTTGTTATGTGGTGGCGCTCCCCTTATGATTATAAATACACATGCTTTTATATTTTTGAACCCACTTTAAGCCCTTAACTAAAGTTTGTTAAAAGCACATGTGTTTAAATAGTGGCATGTCCCACGTGGTGGTTGTGCCAATGGGAGGAGGGGAGCGAATCTTGTGAAGAGTGGTGAATAAGCACATGTTTTAAGAGGGGGCGCGTTGAATGGGATGGTTGGTACCCCATGGGTTGGACCATGAGCTCCACGTGTCCTCCCCATACCATAAGCTTTATACCATTTCTCCCGTGGGTTTTTTGTAATATGCTTAGAGGTGAATACTTGCATAAACATGCATCAACCAACTGGGAGTTTCCACGTGTCTCCACTTCCTTGGTCCATGTCAACGCCTTGTTAGGTGCCAACTCGATGCCACATCACCACTTATCATCCACGTGGAATGCATTAACCAACCGGGATTTTCCATGTGTCTCAACCTCATTGGTCCATGTCAATGCCTCGTCATCTTGTACGGATGCCACGTGTCACCCTACCAGTGGTGCCACGTGGCACCCCCATTTTCCCTGTTTCATCAATACAACAAAACGCAATAAATTTCTCATACGGAGTGCGTTTGAGGTGAAATGAACGCCCTTGGAATCATCTCGACGAGGCCTTAGATCTAGTGCTGGTTTTGCTGAGATTGGAGGACTTAAAAAATTTTCCTTCTTGGATCCTCCTAGATCATTCCTCCCCACTGAGAAGCTTTTGGCCTCCAAAATCCTTTACTAATCAACAGATAGGTGAGGGAATTGCTCCCTCACTTTCTCCTTCTCGATCCACTTGGCCTTGCTTGGATGAGTGCCTTTGATGCCCACTCGAAGATACTCAACATCACCTCTGCGAGAAGTCCTTGTCCTTCTGTCCAAGATGACATCTTCCTTTAGCTCATCCATGTACTCAGGAGCAAATTCATCAACTGATGGCAATGAGACATTCTCCCTTTCATCCATGATCATGGGAGGCTCATAGAGTTTCAAGTTCTCCACATTCACCACTGAGTAGATCTGCATGTATGGTGGTAGCTCTAAGCGAAAAGAATTCATCCCAATCTTCTCCAAGATGGTGAAGGGACCATATCTAATGGGCTTGAACTTCTTCCATTCTCCTTTCATCCTCTCCTTGCTGATGTGAAGCCACACTTGATCTCCCACCTGAAACTGATGATCAACTCTATGCTTGTCATGGCGAGCCTTGTATTGGGCTTGACTCTTCTCCAACTGCTCTTGCACTGCTTGATGTACCTGTTGAACTCTCTGAATGAACCTGCGGGCTTTGTCTTCATCCTTGGAAGCGCTTGAATCAAACTCTCTCCCATAAGTCAAGTCCAATGGATTCTTTGGCAAGTACCCAAAGCATGTCTCAAATGGCGAGCTCTGAGTGGAAGAATGCATAGCCCTATTGTAGGCATGTAGCACATACGGGATCTATTCATCCCATAACTTAGGATGCTTGTTGCAATAGCCTCGAAGCAAATGGACAACTGTCATGTTGACTACCTCTGTCTGTCCGTCAGTCTGTGGATGGAAAACGGTGCTCCTCTTTAGCTTGGTGTCCATCATACACCATAATTTTGTCCAAAACTCTCCAAGGAATCGGGAGTCCCGATCCGAGATAATGGGC
>LPNX010893381.1:39803-59663 GCA_001517045.1 Pseudotsuga menziesii | reverse complement strand
CTGGAGATACTGCAAGGGTTGATGATCGGTATGGATGATCGTCTCCTTACCCATCAAGTAGTGTTTCCACTTCTTGACACTCTGAACCAAAGCATACAACCCTTTGTCATAGGTGGGGTAGTTGATCACTGCTTGAGTAAAAGCCTCTGAATGGTAGAAAATAGGCTTGCGGTGCTGCATCAATACTGCCCCTATGGCATATCCACTGGCATCTGTCTCTATCTCAAATGGCTGCTGCAAATCGGGCAAGGCTAGGACTGGGGCGGTGCTGATCTTTCCCTTCAATGTGTCGAAGGCTTTCTGCTACTTACCTCCCCACTGGAAGGCTTTCTTCACACTTGTTAAGGCATGCAAAGGAGATGCTATGTATGATAAGTTCTGAATGGACCTTCTCCAATATTGAACAGCTCCTAAAAATCTTCTCACTTCAGTAGCATTAGTAGGCTTAGGCCAATTGACAATTACATCAACTTTTGAAGGATCAATTTTTAAATTTCCACCTCCTACAATATGACCCAAGTAAACTAATGAAGTTTTGCCAAATTCACACTTTGACAATTTTACATACAATTTCTCCTTTTTCAAAGTATCTAATACTTGCTTTACATGCCCCACATGTGCTTCCCAAGTTTTGCTAATGACCAATATATCATCTAGATAAACAATGACAAAATCATCTAAGAATGGCCGGAAAACATCATTCATTACTCGCATGAAGGTTGCAGGTGCATTGCAAAGCCCAAAGGTCATCACCAACCACTCAAATAGACCTTGCTTGGTCTTGAAGGTCGTCTTCCACACATCACTTTCTGCAATTCTGATCTGGTGGTAGCCACTGCGCAAATCCAACTTGGTAAAAAACACAGCATCTTTCAACTGGTCGAGCAAGTCATCGATGCGAGGAAGCAGGTATCGATTCTTGATCGTGATCTTGTTGAGAGCCTGATAGTCAACGCACATCCTCCATGTGCCATCTTTCTTCATCACCAAAACAATCGGCGAACCACATGGAGAGGAGCTGGGTCTGATCGTTCCTTGGTCCAACAAGTCTTGAACCTACTTCTTAATCTCTGCCATTTCAATTGCGGACAACCTGTACATGCCCACATTAGGAAGAGGGGCATCTTGCTGGAGATGAATCTCATGTTGAATCTCCCTTTTGGGAGGCAAACCTGTAGGTTCCTGAAATATTTCATCATAGTTAGCCACAATATCAATCATAGCCTTTTTATGAGAAGGATCACAACCTTTGAAAGCATCGGATGCTTCAGCATCTTTTGCTCTCACAACCATGAGCATGTATCTCTTATTAGTGTTGATGAGCCGCTTCATCTGTCCTGCACTAACAAGAGGGGTGTTAGCCTTCATACTGTGAGCTCTCACAATGTACTCCACCCCATTTTTGGTGAGATGGTACTTGTTCTCCTGATGGAAGAATACTACTTTTCGATCATACAAGTATGGGCTTCCCAATACAATACCAGAGATGTCAAGAGGAACAACATCTAAGTCCACCTCATCGATCAACTTTGAAGCAATAGCAAACCTTAACCTGCATTGCTTAGTCACTTGTAGCTTAGCATTATCACATACCCATCCAAGAGGATAAGGCTTGGGGTGAGGTTTAGTCTGTATGCCCAACTTCTTAACAACTGATTCTAAGATCAAATTTACTTGAGAACCCGGATCAAATAATGTTTCAATATTTGTATGCTTAGACACAACTCTGATGTGAAACAACTAACTTCTTCTTTTATCATTTTCTTTAGAAACATGAGTAGAACTTGAATCGGTATGAGGAGTTTTGTTACCTTGCATTCCCACGACTGTAATCCTGGTTTCATCACCTGAGTTGGAACCCAAATCTTGTTGCGCTGTTGCAACGGTATTTTTCTTCTTTTCGCTTCCATAATGCTTTGGCCTCTGTTCAGGATGCAACTTCCAACAACTTTCTTCATCATGCCCATCAGTGTCACAATGGTTGCAATGGAGCTTTCCTCCTTCCTTCTTGGCAGTAGCTGTCTTCTTGCTCTTGTCCTTTTCCTTGAACTTGTGGTTGTTGTTGTGCTTGAAAGGCTTCTTCTGATGGTCTTCTTGCAAATGCTTCCCCCTGCTCTCAAGATGAGTAGCCTGAACACTTGCTTCATCCACACTAGTAGGATTCAACAACAGCAAAGTATGGTGTAGATAATGATGAAGAGCACCAATGTACTTCAAAAGAGTGTCAGGAGAATCTAAATAAATATTCAACTCTAGAGCTTTCTTTCTAAATTCTTCAGTAAAATTCTGAACATTCTGACCCTTGCCTTGTCTAAAACTTTGCCAATCCATCATAGCCTTTTGAACATAACCCAACGGATAAAATTGCTTACGTAAAGCAGAAATGAAAGCAGACCACAATGAGAGAAGATTACCCATTTGTCTGCTACCTTGCTGAAGCTTGCTTTCCCACCATACAAGTGCGGTGCCTGTCAGCCGAAGTGAAGCCAACTGAATCTTCACATCTTCTTCTTTGATCTACTGGACTCGGAAAAAGACCTCAATTTGCCTTATCCAATTGTTCAACTTCTCTGCATTCACTTCCCCATTGAACATGGGCAAATCAAACTTCACATCGAGCTTCAACAAGGGCTTCTTTTGAGGCTCTTTGTGAGGAACCTTGGAATGCTGAGAATGAGATGAGGAAGAAGCACTTGAACTTATTCTTGAAGCTGAAGGTGAAGAGGGAGGCTCAGGAGGCTCTTCACCACCTCCTCCTTGGTGAACTGAAGCGTTGCCTTCATTCTTCACTTCTTTGTCTTCCTTCTTTACTTCACTGCCTTTTCTTTCTTTTGCCATGCGTGCTTCATAGTCTACAAACAACTTGTCTACCTTGTCGGCCATCATGTAGAAGACCTTGTGAAAGTTTGCCTCCATCTCGCTGCGGGCATCATTAGAATCCATCTTCCTCCTTCGGTGTGCATGTTCGATCTCGGAATTGTAAGGCTCTAATGTACCCTCACCAGCTTGCAGTTTAGCCCTCGTGAGCATCCACACTCACAATCCAACGTGAAATAGTCCTGCTCTAATACCACATGATCCGAAAACAAGATCTTTGCTATGCTATGACGTTAACATGAATTGCATAAAGAGCATGAATGAAGCTCACACATCCATAAGAAGAGAACCAAACAACATAGACAATACGCACATAAAGACAACAAGTTGATAACGGAGTTCGTCCAGGATGGACTACGTCTCCGGGCCTGCTTCTCAATAGGAGGGCCGACCTATAATCTCAGCATAAGGCAAAATACATGGCAATGATACAATGATACCTTGGCGACAATGTTCAGGAAGAGAACCACTGCCCAAAACACAACAAGACTGCTTCCAGCAACTCCGAAGCCTGAAGATGGTGTAAAACGAGTATAAACACTTGTACCTTCCTCCTGCAGAGCTACGCAATCTCCCTTCTCTCCTTTAGCTACAAAGTCTCCACTATAAAGCATGAGTGGAAAATGGCATATGAGGGGGTTTATATAGGCTTGAGTTAGCCCTCATCACATTCTCCTCATGATTATTCAGTTACAACAAATTTGCCTAATTGGGCATATGGTTGAAAACCTCCAAGTTTGGTTATCATGTGGTTGGGCTCTTTATTAACTAATAAAAATACATACTTAAAAAATACCTTTTTAAAATGGCATATGGTTAAAACCATATAAACCTACCTTTAAACTTATCCCAAAGTTTGTTATGTGGTGGCGCTCCCCTTATGATTATAAATACACATGCTTTTATATTTTTGAACCCACTTTAAGCCCTTAACTAAAGTTTGTTAAAAGCACATGTGTTTAAATAGTGGCATGTCCCATGTGGTGGTTTTGCCAATGGGAGGAGGGGAGCGAATCTTGTGAAGAGTGGTGAATAAGCACATGTTTTAAGAGGGGGCACGTTGAATGGGATGGTTGGTACCCCATGGGTTGGACCACGAGCTCCACGTGTCCTCCCCATACCATAAGCTTTATACCATTTGTCCCGTGGGTTTTTTTTAATATGCTTAGAGGTGAATACTTGCATAAACATGCATCAACCAACTGGGGACTTTCCACGTGTCTCCACTTCCTTGGTCCATGTCAACGCCTTGTTAGGTGCCAAATCGATGCCACATCACCACTTATCATCCACGTGGAATGCATTAACCAACCGGGAGTTGCCATGTGTCTCAGCCCCATTGGTCCATGTCAATGCCTCGTCATCTTGTATGGATGCCACGTGTCACCCTACCAGTGGTGCCACGTGGCACCCCCATTTTCCCTGTTTCATCAATACAACAAAACGCGATAACTTTCTCATACGGAGTCCGTTTGAGGTGAAACGAACGCCGTTGGAATCGTATAGACGAGCCCTTCGATATAGTGCTGGTTTTGCTGAGATTGGAGGACTTCAAAATTTTTCCTTCTTGGATCCTCCTAGATCACCTCTCATGCTCTCTGATTTTAGGTTTATGTATTTATTTTCTTTTTCACTCAATTGTTGATCTGCACACAACCTAGATCAATTCTATAGGTAATAAACTCTCTTCTCTCTCTCGACTAACTATCGCCCTACAAATCTAACAAAACCCGAACCCCCCACATAGCTTGGGTTCATGCTTTTATAAGCTTTTACAAATATTGATCCAACTGCTGACCGACTCTTTTTCTGTTAGCCGACATACTGTATTTTTGTCTTTTTGTCTTATTACATTCAGTTACAGCTGAAAATATTCACTATCAACCCAAAATACAATTATGCTTTATTACTAAAACCATGCTTTATTCTAACTAACCATTTTCCCACGATCAGTCGAAGTTTCCCTTTTGAATGCTTTATTCCTCTTCTATCGCAGCTTCTTCTAGTTGCATCATCTTCTCTCATGCTTATTCTGTCACAGCTTCTTCCCGTCGCAGCATCTTCTCTCATGCTTCTTCCGTCGTGCGACCAGAATCTTCATATTCTTGAGTAGACTTCTGGCAGAATTATGTCTAACATTTCCTAGGGCCAACAAATTGGCAATTTAATTTTGAGAAGCACAAGTGGGAATATTAGCTATAAATTGGTTGTTAGGCTTTACAGTAGGATATTTTTGGTGAATATTAGTTACAAATTGGTTGTTACGCCTTATATTAGGATATGTTTGGTGAATGTTGTGTACAACTATTTTAGAGTAGGATATATTTAGTGATTGTTCTGTACAGCTAGTATAGAGTAGGATAAGTGGTAATTGTTTTGTACAACTACTCTATGAGCGCCAACTCAACTTGAAATATCTAGTCAAAGAAGATCACTCTCCACTAATTTTAAAATTATATAAATACCTAATACAATATTATATTTTTGTCAACCTCTATTCTTGTATACTTGACCCCTTATGCTTTTTGTTCTTGTAAGTGTGCATTTGTAGTTTTTTTCAACACACTCTTGTAAGTTGGTATTGAGTCCTAAGTGGTGAGGGAACCTTAGAGATCGGTGATTACATCCCCTTGGAATATTTCCTATTTGAAATTATCATGATCTATAATCTCTGAGTTGTTCAAGTGATCCATAGGTGCATCAACACTCCTCTTCTTATCTTTAGGTCATTGCTGCATAGTTAAACCCCTTGTCATGGAAACTTCTTTATCTATTATCTGCATTTTTTTACAAATTTATGTAATTTCCAAGCAATGGTGGTATTCATCCATTCACTAGTTGTAGTACAAAAAGTTGATTTCACTACCACGTCTTCCTATGGAACAATACCACAAATATCTATGTTGAGAATTTTATCTTAGATGAGTTGATTATCATGAATCCTACTTATGGTTTCACTTTTACTAAGTCCAAATATGTGTAAATTTGTATTTGAGGGCCTCGATATCTCCTTGTAACTCTTGTAGACATTCTAATGTCTCTCAAAACTCCACCCTCACTCAACTCCTATGATAGAAAATGCAGGAGTGATGACATCGACAAAGCCAACTCTTGAAGGGAAATTTGTTATCCAATTGACGAGGCTTAGTCCTTATGTTTCTAGTGGATGTAGTTAGACTATGTATTATTATTTTATCTTAATTTACATTTTAATTTTCCTATGTCATTGTATATAACTTTTAAGGAGATTAATCATTCTTGACCACCCATGTAAATATGTATATTTTTTTGTCTCCAACAATTTTGTATTTGTATAAATAGATAGACAATGAGGAGTGCACGTGTGCACATTGTGGAAATCTTTCCACTTTGGATTCCTACTATCTCTATTAGGTATTCTATTATACTATGTAGTATTCACATTATTGTTTTGTGCTTACAATAATTGGTATCAAAGGCTCAATATTAGGACTTCTCAAAATATTTTCCAATTTGGTCTCCTTTGGAATTGCGTCTTTACTTGATATGTGTCTTCAAGTAGTTTAGAGCCTAGGAAACAAACAAGCAACCCATTTTTTAATGAATTTCCCTTGCAATTTTTATTTTGGTTATTTATGTATTTTTCCCTATAGTTGCATGCCCTAGTCATGGAAGTCCATTATGCTCATTAGCACTTCCTCCATTCCTTGATGTTGGGATTCATATAGGCCCTTCTCAAACCCCTTCATGTGCCTCCAAATCTCTAATAGTGAGGTCAATGGTTTGGAACCATGGTCTATCCATTGAAACCCAAGAATTTTATCCAATCCTTCAAATTTCCTCTTACAATATCATAGACTTGAAAGTGGAGATGTTGGATGCTTGTGTATTTTCCTAAACCCATATGCAGATCTTCTGCTGAAATGGGATACTTTACTAATAAAATATAGGTCCCTAACAGAGAGACCATTGGAGCCCCATCGGGCTCAATATTTATATCCATTTTCCTTCCAAAATTGCATGCACTTAGAGTGAATGTTCATCGATTTGTAAGATGGCTGAATTATTTTGTTTGATGCCTGAGAATTTTTAAGATGATCTCTATATGATATTTCGTAAATCTTAGACACAAATGAAACAGTTTTAATTATAGTAAGAGTTGAATTCTAAGAACACCATTTTGTTAAATTGATTATGAATGTAAAAATCCATGGAGAAAATATGTCATTTTATGTTCCCATTAAGAGCACTATGGATTTCAATTCGAAGGATGATAAATATGAAAAATTTGTGCCAAGAAACTCCTTATACTTGAATTAGCCAACAGCTTAGAAATTTGTACTTTTGTGATTTGTGATGTTGGATAGTTTTTTAATACTGATTTAATTATTGAGAACTTTTTTTTGTTTTTCTTAGTTCATTTGATGGCTATATGACCATGTTATCACTCCAGGAAACTCCTCTAGGTTGTAGCTCGAGGATGCCTAGTAACTTACATTGTTTTTTAGGATTTTCTAATATGGATCAAGTCAGGTGACTTATATGACTTTCCACTCTCAAGACATGCATGAAACTCACTCAATTACAAGGATTTTAGTTACAACTACTCAGAAGTTGACAATAAGGTGCAAGGATCGAGAACTCATCAGGCTGGCAGATTTACACACAAAACAGATGCATATAAATGGCTAAATCATGATAAGAATGGTACTTATAATTCAAATAAAATTAACATGCCAATAGGATGACAGCTATGAGTCCTTAATAAACTTTAATTTAACCAAAATACACATTCAGGCATAAGCACAGTAAAGACAGAAATGGAGGCTGAACAAATTATAACAAAAGAACTTATATTCAATCATGAGCAAAATGAGAAGCTGACAATAGTATAGGTCTATAAATCCTTGAAGTCGAACCCTTTTCATAAAATAATTCTTAGGATTTATAGATCCTATAAAATAAGTATAGGTCTACAAAATGTATAGATCCTAAAAACTTGGATCTATTTTTACAAAAATAAACAAAAATAATAGTATTTTGTAAATTAGATTAAAAACCCTAATTGACTACTTGTTTAACTAATTGAAGAATTAGTTCACTGACTCAACCTTCAGATAACTGAGGTAACTGTTGACAATTACTACTACTAGCCATTTGCTGGTTAAGCCACTGTTTTCTCTTGATAGCTAGGTGTTAGTGACCCTTTCTACTTGTAATGTCATATTAAAATTGAAACAAGCCTTTTCTTAATGCTTTCCTCCGCATTCTTTGTCTTCATCCTATGTCCCTGAGCCATGTATATTCACCAAAAACTTGTCCTGTATGCCAAAATTTGATTTTAAGCCTATGTCTTCTTTCGGTGACTAAGAGGCCAGTCTATCGGAACTGTTAGCTGCCAAAAGTGGCACTTTCGATGGCTAATGGACTGCCCCAGCGTCCGCCTAAGCCACCGAAAGCCCTATTTTGAAAACATTATTAGGTTTTCCTCAAAATGTCACTATAATCATGTTTCCTCAGCTTTCTTCTTCAGCAGGCTCTGTGCTAGGAGGTTTAACAGCAGCCTGGCTGGTCTCTGGAGCTTGAAGGCTAACTGCAGCCTCAGCTAGATTTTTGAAGGTGGGGTGGCTGCTAGGGTTTGCATTAGCTTCCTTTAGTTTTAGTCTTAGGATTCTAATCATCCTATATAATCTAGTATTGTCCTTTAGGTACCTTGTATTCAGCCTCTTAAAGAAAATATATCTTTCTCTCTGCTCTAGGTAAGACTTATGTAGCAACTTGTTTCTGCTAGTCAATGCAACATTATTCTTCTTTATTTCTCTTTTCAAAACCTCCATCTCATAAATTTTCCTTAGTAATTGATTGATCTTTTGAGTTTTGGGCTTACTGGAGGAAGTCCTCTATGTTGGTTCCTCTTTCTCCTTTGGTGTGGGGGATGGTAGCTCTTCAGCCAATGGTACAATTTGCAGAGCTAGGTATGCACCTTCTTCTTGCTCCTCTTCAGAATCTGAGTAGGGTAGATTTAGAATATTATCTTTGTGTGTTTCAACCTTCTGGCCCTTTTCACTGAAGTCTAAGTTCCTTTTTAACATTCTTGGTCTTGGAAGAATAGGAGGTTGTTCTGCTGCTGCTGCTGGGGAAATGGCCCTCCTCCTTCTTCTCCCACTCCTTGGTGTGCTGCACTCCTTGGTAGGAGATTTCCCTTTATCTTCTAGCTGACGGCCTGTCTCAAATCCATTCCAAAACAAAAAATAGGTCCATGCCGTATTCCTTCTTTTCAGCAACTCTTGAATCAACAAATGGATGAGGCCATGGTGAGATAGTCTGCCAGCAATCTTGGTTCCTGGGCTTTCACTTGGTGTGCCATCTTTCCCAAACTTTTGTGTAAGTAAAAGGGAAAATTGAGTGGGATTTTACTTGTGAAGTGGTTCATTATCTTGAAATGATAGATCATGGCTCTATTATATCTTCCTTCACAGGTTAGGTAAACCACAATGGCCTTCAGCAGTTGTTGCCATCTCTCCTCCAACCAGGATGATGGCACACTCTTCTTCCATACCATTCCTCTATGTTCAAGATTTAGGTAAGACATGAATTCTACATATTTTGGTATGGTTGTATTGAACCATTTTTCTCCTATGCAAGGGAGTTCAGTTACTTCAGAAACCAAGGTTTCATCTATGTGAAATTACTCCTTGCCTATAACTACTTTTGAACCATCAAATGATAGGGAAAATGCCTCAGCTACCTGCTGATGGGAGCCTTGTATATTTTCATAAAACTTGTAGCAGGCAACCTCTTGGAAGAGCTTACAAACCTCTAGATGTGCTTCCAAATAACTGATATCACCCAGATCTTACCTAAGAGCAGGTCCTCCCTTCTTCATATTGATCAGTGCCTCTCCTAGGTACCTGCAAAACAATTCTCAGTTCTGTATACAGTGTGCTAGCAGGCTACTTCTTCAGATATGGTTTTCCTGGTGGAGAAGAATGACAAGCTCGAGTTTGAAATTTGCTGGAGTCTCTTGGCACTGATTATGAGGGTTTGTGCTGTCTTGATGGACGTTGAGATCATAAAGTGATGGCAGCAGCTGATCCTCTCAATCTCCTTTCCCAAGCAATCATATCACACATCAGCTAGGGTATTCGATGGGATTTTTGATGTTCTTTTGTACAGGTGGAAGGATACTGAGGGTTTCTAGTTATATCAGTCCCTTTCCAGTTTCATAATGACCCTTTTAAATCATTTACACATGCGGTTTATGCTTTCCCAGGTCTTTTCAATGGTTTATCATGCCCCCCACTGATTGTTCCTTTTTCTAACGGGGTTGGATTTGACTATTTTCTAACCGTTTCCTCACTGTGGTTAATAGCCTCCAGGAGTTTGTCAGCTAGCTGTCGAAAAGATGGCTTTTGGTGGCTAATGAAGTGATACCTTTTTCTCCTAAGCCGCTAAAACCTTCATCCCATCGTTGCGGTGAAATCCTAATTTTGAAAAATAATGGTCTCGCCAGAAAACCTGTTTAACTGCCGAAAACCCCTCCTTCCGATGGCTAATGAAATGCCCGAGCTTTCACCTAAACCACTGAAAGCACTTTTTACCTGATGCTTATCTTCCTGCTTTCAGTGGTTAAAATCTGCATTGGATTGTTTGATAAGTTGTCGAAAGCATCCCTTTTCGGTGGCTAATGAGCTTTTCCAAGTCTCACCTAGGCCACCGAAACCACCTTTACTAATATCACTTGCTGCTCGCTTTCTATGGTTAACATGCCTCCTTATCTCCTCCCTAAGCCACCAAAAGCAACGCTTTTTGATGGCTAATGAGTCATTTAAAATCTTGACTAAGCCACCGAAAGTGTGGATTTGATTCTACTTGCTCAGGCCGCTTTCAGTGGTTTACCTTTATCCCTCATTCAATCTTTTAGCTATCAAAACATAGCTTTTCGGTGGCTAATGAGATATTAAAAGCCTCGCCTAAGCCACCGAAAGCTATAACTTTCAAATTTTTCAACCATATAAAAAACAGAGACTTTCAATTTGTTAATCATACTCAGGTATTTCATTACATAAATCCAATTCTTCATACTTATCAAAATAAATTTATTTTGGGAGATAACATCTGGCTCCTACTTGGGGATGGGAACCTCCCTGTTGGGTCCCAAGAATCCCAGACCAAAATGCCTTTCCCTAAAATCAACTAAAACTTAACACTATCATTTACTGTTCCAATGGGCATGGAGTTTATTCTGTAAAAAACAATCTACTATCTACTAATTTACAATAACAAGGCCTCAAAGCCTCAAATAAAGTAAAGTTTCAGAAAATGCCCATTCACTCGACCATCAAATACCTCTTCCCCTTCCAAATTCTGCAATTTGAAGGTGTTATTATTATGTACCTGGGCTATCACAAAAGGGCCAATCCACAAAGAGTCAAATTTTCCATGTTTTCCCTTGTCCTGTCTGACAGCATCCCACTTGATGATCCAATCTCAAAACCTAAAAGTTGTCTACTTTTGCTCTTTTTTCAAACATGCCCTTTATCCTCTATTGATGGGCTTTTGATTTTCCTATCACGTTTTCTCGCATTTGCTACAACTCCACCAAGTCCATCATCCTCCTCACCATATCATTTGGTTCATCTTCCTCTTCCTGAAAGAATTTTTCCACTGGCAGAATGAGCTGAATAGGAAAAATGGCCTCAGTACCGTAAACTAACTTAAATGAAGAAGTCCCTATATATCTTTTTTCTATTACCCTATCAGCCCATAAAGCAAACTTGAGCTTAGAATCCCATCTTTTCTGATTTGTCTCCAATAGTTTCCTGATGATCCTTACTAGGCTTTTGTTGGAAGACTCAACCAGGCCATTGCCTTGAGGATAATAGGATCTGGAATGCACCAGTTCAATGCCCATTGACTCATGCATTTTAACTAATTCCCCAGCGTTGAAAGTAGGTGCATTATTGGTTACTAACCTTACTAGGCAGACAAACCTGCTAAAGATATTCTCATACAAAATCTCATGATGACCTGATGAGTGGCATTCCTGGTGGGTACTACCTCTATCCATTTGGTAAAGTAGTTTGTGGCTACTAGGATCCATTTATTCTGCCCACTGGAAGATGGATTTATTTCACCTATGAAATCCAAACCCCATTGCTGGAAAGGCCCATTCACTACAATAGGCCTAAGGGGCAAGGATTTGAGTTGCTGCTTCCCTATAAATCTTTGGCACTGGTCACAAGCCCTTACAAAAGTACATCCATCAGCAAAAAGGATTGGCCAATAGTATCCAGCTCTTAGGATCTTGTGGGCTGTGGTTTTCCAATAATGGTGGCCCCCACATGTGCTAGAATGGAAGTGATGCATGACCTGCTCTGCTTCTTCTTTATCTAGACATCTCAGCGAAATTCCAGATTGATCTTTCCAGTACAACAGTTTGTCAATTATGCAAAAATTAACAGATTATAACTTAAGTGCTCATGTTTGATTAGGAGTGAGATCAGGAGGAACTTCTAATTTCTGCAAGAACTGAATAATACCTGAGTACCACTCACAAGAGGACAGGTTTTTAGTTACTAGTGGAATGTCATTCTGAGCATGGTCTACTTCTGCTGTTACCACAGTCTACACTCTTGTTGATTTGACACCGGTGAAGTTTATCCCCATTAGTTCACAGTTTTCTTTAGCCATGAGTTTGGCCAGACCTAGTCCCTTCACTAGCTTAGTGGGCTTCACCTCTATATCAAACTCAATGAGCTTGGCAATCCACTTTGCTCTCTTCCCATCAATGTCAAGCTGAGTCAAAACATCCTTCACAGCAGATGAAAGGACATATGCAAGGACCTTTGCATGAAGAATGTAAATTCTGAAAGTATTCAAATATTTTATGAGATCATAAGCCTGTTTCTCAATTGGATCATACTTCAGCTCAGCATCTCTCAAGGTTTTGCTAAAGAATGCAATGGGATGATCAAAACCCTCATTATCTTTTTGTAACAGCACAACTGCCACTGTGTCATAGGATGCAAAAGAAAAGACGTAAAAACTCTTGGTGTATTCAAGACTAATCAAGGTTGGGGCTTCCATGATAGCCTTCTTGATGTCTTTGAAAGAGATTCTTGCCTGGTCAGTCCATTTTATTTCTGCATCCTTTTTCAGCATGGCTGTTATGTGCTTCACCATCTCAGAGAAATTAGGGATGAACCTCCTGACAAAGTTTATCTTGCCTAAAAAGGACTGGATGTCCCTTTTTTTATCTTGGTATGGACAACTTCTGGATTTCTTCCACCCTTACCAGATCAATCTTTACACCTTCAACTGAGACTATGTGACCTAGGAGTTTCCCTTCACTGAGTGCAAACTGGGACTTCTTAGGATTAAGTGATATCCCATACCTTCTGCACTTCAGAAACACCTTCCTCAAATGTTGCAAATGGTCATGATGGCTATGAGAGTAAATAGTTAGGTCATCCAAGTATATGAGCACAAATTTATCTTTCAACCCTACAAAAGTGTCGAGCACTCTAAATGCAGATAAATTACTACCAACATAAAGAGCATACGATATTTAATGTCAACCCAGGAAAGTCTTTTGTTTCAAAGGATAAGTGCACAATATATGCATTAAACACCAATTAATTAAACACTCTATCTTGTAACAACCAGGTTCATCCCTCAGAGCCTGTGTAATTCCACCAGTCTTCTAAACACTACAAATTCAACATCCTTCTGTTATGCAGAAACAGGAAATGAAATCAGATTCAATTAACAATTAAAGCAAAGGAAATCTTATCCACATCCCAGAGTAAATGACTGCTCATTCAATCTCACCACTCTTGAAATCCATAAACATAAACTAAATGTAACCTTAGAAATTCAACTGCGGAAGATCAAATTCAGCTACTCTACAGAATTGAATTGCAGGAATCGAAATCAACAATCATGACAGAAAAGTAATTGCAAGGATTTGTGGAGTCACAATCTGAAACCATGGGATGAACAGAGCTGTGTACAACTATTGTATAAATTGCAGAAAGGAAACTTCCTACTCAGTCGACTGTTATGCTACAGCAATTATCGATCACAGGAAAACATCACACTGCGAATCCACACATGCTACTGCTGCGTACTCCAATAATCTTAACTCAGAAAAACATCACACAACAATAAATTCAGAGATCCTACCTTAACTCAGCAATCTCTGTGGAAGGCGGGCCCAGCCTTCACACAGAGACACTGGATGAACAATGTACAGCTCCCTTAAATCAGCGGTAAACTCCTTATATTAAATGAAGGAATGGTTACAAATTACTTCCACTGTCAATACAAGAATAAATCATCTATATTCCAACCCCCTGGGTCGAGACAGCCTCTCACTTTTATACATACAAGCTATAACAGCCGATCCTATTACAAAGGGCAGCCATGAATATCTCTGATCTTCAGGCGCCCTGAATAACATAGGTTGTTACAAAACGTGGCAGGGTACAGATATAGAAAATGAGAAAAAGCTGTAGACTAGCCCAGAGGTGCTGATCTTCCCAGATCGCCATGATACTCGAACAGCTATACAAAAGATCCCCCAATTGTAGCAAATTATGTTATAGCTACTTGTACGGCTCTGTCTGGAGGATTGCATAAACCACGTGCCTTAGCCGCTGATCAAAAGATTAAAGGTCTTCTTGAATCATGAACGTCCCTTGGCTCAAGACTTGTTCAGCTCCATTTTCCTACAGTCTACTCATCTCACGCAATCTTCATGAATCACAACATATTAGCACAATTTCAAGAGATATTCAACCTTAATTGACACAATCATAAGTATTGATGAGATAAAACAATAATCGGTCTTACCTTGGCAAATTAGGGAACAATATGAGGAAAACAGGTCGAATTGGTATGCTGAACAGTGTAAAACAGGGGTGGAAAAGGTGGTTAAAGATGGCTGAAAAGGGACAAATCATGGACTCAACATCTCCCCCCAACTACCCTGTTGCATGTCCTCATGCAACAACTGCATCAATCAGAATCTGAACCCTGTGCCAAACTCTGTTCATGAAGGGAGGAAAAATTGTAAGAGGATTCAGGTTCTTCACCTTCCTTCAGAAAGCCTCGGTAAATAACCCAATACCGCCAACAATTCTGCTCCTCTTTCCTAGTCAAGGAGAAATCCATGTGATATGGTGTTGCTGGCCACCAAATAAGAGGAAATTTAAACTTTAAGCCCAGCCAGTTAACTCCACATCCCTTCATACTTTCTACATAACCCTTGACCCTAGAGAGGGCATGTTTAAAATTCTTAAAATAGTAGGGGTCCCTGTTTCTTAAAGCAGAGGATGCAACTTGCCATCTGTGCTTACTGCCTTCTAATGCAACCTGCTACTGCCTGGAAATGGACTTGGTACAGGTGGAGATTACCTCTTCCTGCAAATTCATAATATGCTGTTCCTGGGAAGGGATGGAAAGAAAACCCTTGTATCGAGCCACAAGAATTCCAGGATTCAGGGGCTCACTTCGAATCCATAAATTAGTATGGCCTTCATTGTGGGAAAAGGTCTGAAAAGACCTTTCCCACTGAACATGATTGTTCACAAAAGAGGCAAAGGCCCTTAGCTGAACATCACCCGCAAATGGAACAGGGTTCGAATGACGATCCAAAGGGCAAGCCATCTCATGCAGGTATAATTCACATAATAATTTCTGCTCCTCGAAGTTACTCCCAAAGAATGTATTCAAAAAAATTTCGGAGGTTGCGACTTCGAATGACCTCCCCTCCTATACAGCCTTTAATTTAAACCATACAAACTGCTCGAAGAGAAATACTGGATAGGAGGAGGAGGGCTTCCTGGTGCCTATGAGTTCCCGGGATAGGGCATACATCTGATCCTTCTCCTTCTGCATGGATGAAAACTTTTTCAATTTCTTGACCTCTTTCTGCAGCTCCTCTACCTGAACTCTATGGGCCATGCGTTCTTCAGCTCCCTGCTCTTCCAATGCTCTAACAATTCTTCGATGCTCATTTAAAGCAATCATCCCTTTCTAGTTTTCTTCCACCTGACTTTTCCAATTAATTACTTCCATCTTCAAGGCTGAGACTTCTGCTGTGAGGTCTAAAATCTCCCTTCTATAATGTTCTTTCTGCTCTAGATCCAAATCAATAAAATTTCTGAGAGGGAGAAGTACTGGTTCTTGTGGGACAGTATCCTCTCCCTGGTCAACTTGCATTTCTAACCTTGATTCTTGTGTTGCTGGTTCTTGTGTAGCAACAACCTTCCCTGGATTATCTTCTTCAGCTGTGTCAGGGGCTTGTTGAGACACTGGTTCTTGTGTGATAGTGTCTTCTCCCTGATCATCCTGCATTTCAGAGTTCAATTCCTGTGTTGCTGGTTCTTGTGTGGCAGCAACATCTTTTGGATCAGCTTCCACAGCTGAATTAAAGGCCTATTGAGACACTGGTTCTTGTGTGACAGTGTCTTCTCCCTGATCATCCTACATTTCAAAATTCAATTCCTGTGTTGCTGGTTCTTGTGTGACAGCAACATATTTTGGATCGTCTTCCACAGCATCCACCTGCATTGATTTTAGGGACACTGGTTCTTGTGTGTCAGTGTCCTCCTCCTGCATTTCTGAATTCAATTCTTGTGTTGCTGGTTCTTGTGTAATAGCAACATCCCCTGGGTTCTCTTCAGCAGGTGTATTAGGAGCTTGTTGAGACACTGGTTCTTGTGTAACAGTGTCTTCCTTGTTCTCCTGCCTCTGAGATTGGATATCTCCCTCATCATGCAGTTCTTCCCCCAGAATCTCAGTGTCATCCTCTTCCTCCAGAATTTCAGTGTCACCTGAGGCAATCGATTGTTCATCTTCACTCCACTGCGTATCCGGTATGATATCCATCCCTGGGTCATCTTCTAATTCAAGACTGCCTGCTGCAATTCCCCAGGATGTTGGTTCTTGTGTTACAACATCCTGTATTACTTCTCCATCCTTCTCTGCCAATTGGACAGGCATATTCAGGGTTGCTGGTTCTTGTGTGACAGCCCCCTGTTCTAATTCATGAATGTCCTGCCTTTGTAGTTCAGTTTCTTTCATCTCTGTGTCGGGATATCCCTCTTTGTTTAGAGTGCAATCCTTGTCTCCATCATCGTTCCTGGTTTCATCTAGTTTCTCCTTTGTCACAGGATTGGTGGCGGCTTCAGCAAGGATGTTCAAGGATGCTGGTTCTTGTGTGGTAGCATCTTCTGTTTCTGCAGGTTCTTCCATTAGCGTGGGCTGTTGTGCTGTGCTAAAGATGACCTCATGGCCTTTCTTTTTGAAAATTTCCCCACAGTTGGGGCAAATGACTTGCTCATCCTCTTTACCAGGCTTAGTAGATTTTGATTCCTCCAACTATTCTGCAGCTTTCACCAGTGTGTACATTTTCTTCTCACCTTGTTTCCTACAGGTTTCCTTCCATGTCTCCACTTCCCTTCGAAGTACTTGGACATCCTCTTTTAACATTGTGTTTTCTTCAAAAAGTGCCTCAATGCTAGGTTCTTCCTCAACTAGCCTTTGTGGAGCATCCATTGGTCTTGGTACCAGGATTGGGAACTCAAACTGTGCTTCCAGGGTTTCCCACCTCTTCCTGGCTGCCTCTGCTGCTGTATTTGATTGGGTCCTCTTTCTTCTTATTGGTGGGGTTACACTAGGTTCATCAGTTGGTCTCTTCCTTTTCTTTTGTGGTGTTTTCTTTGTAGGAGCTGGAATATCAAGATTCACTGCTGAGATTGAAGGAATGTTTCCTTGCTCCTCAGGCTGTTCCTCCTCAATTAGGGTTCCTCCTACCCACTCCGGTGAGGATTCAATAGTGACTGGTGCATTCTGTTCCTCAATTACTTTGGCTCTGCCATCTTCAGGTTCAATTGTTGCAGCATTCAATGCTGCTCCAATTTCTCCTTCTGATGGCAGAGCTACCCTGTTTTCTGTGTTTTTCCCAAGGTTTTTGTCAACACCCTCTCCTGATGGTCCTACTTGTGTTCCCCGTTGTTCTTCTTCTTCTGCAATATCATCCCCCCCCCCAACTATATTGGAGGGACTCCGGTCCTCCTGGTGTAGTTGAGGATGTGCCTGAGGGAGAATGGTGTGCATGGCAATGAATTGGTCCCAGGTGATATGGTGCCGGGCGAGGGTTCTTGAAATAATTAACTTGATAAGGCCATGGTGGCTGAGCGAAATGTGGGGATGTTTGGCAGTTTGGACAAACGTCGCCATATGGCGCAAGTCATGAAGCAAATAATATGGGATGTTTAATAAAATGCCATGTCTTAGATGAGAAAGCAGAGGTAGATCAGAATTGTAAACAGTCTTGTACCTACCTTCACACGTGATGTACTTCTTCAGAAAGACGGCAACCTGATCCCATGGCCGCGGCAGTGAATGTATGTCAATTCCTATTCTTGAGACTTGAATTTGCTCCCCCTCGCGGAAAAAGGATTCACGTGCAGTCACTGTGGGAATTCGACGTCCAAACCATGCCTTGCCGACCTGTGGAAGAGCAGTAACCTCGGAGATAATGTCCTCAGAGACTTCTATCTGGAGCCCCCATACCTTGGAGTGAGTGTCATGGAGGTTCAAAGCAAATTGGTATGCTGCCTCCCGATTAAAGCCATCTAAACTCTCACAGAATTCAATCCAGCCAGCAGCTTGAAAGATGGCAAAAACCTCAGGATTGGCCCGGATTTCCTGTGTGTTTAAAGGTTCATGATGATCAGGGAGACCCATAGTTGTGGCTACAGAGTTACAGAGTCCAAAGATGGAGTTGCAGAGCAGAGGATGCACAGGTCGCTGGGCGAGGATGTTGCGAAAAGGATGGTAAATTTGGAAAGTTCAGTACAGAGGGTTGTTTAAAATTTTTATGCCGAATTGGGAAAGGTGGCGGTTATGGAGGTTTACGTCGCATGAGGGAATGGAGTAATGAAGCCATGATAATAATTTGTATAAAGGCAAGACTAATTATCATTAAATCAAATCAACACTTAATCACGTGCAAATCAAAGCCATACCTCATGTGACTGTGCATAGGATAGCCTGCGGAGAATGGTAGAGCGTACGATTGCTGACGCTGCAAGGCTGAGCTCGTGCGCCGTGATTAATGTGATAATAATGACATGGATAATGCCATAATGTCACCTGCCAATGAAACAGAAGCCGTCGCATTGCCGGGGTCGGAATTATGCCAAATTGGCCGGCACGAGCAGGATAGATCGGGGCCATATTCAGTAGTGGAAGCAATCTTCTTGCTGGAATAAAGGAGTTACCACTGCAGGCTAGAAAAGGCTAGAGATATCTGCTAAATACAGCAGAATTGGCGCGGCCGTGTGAGGAAATATTACAGCCGTCAAGGATGATTCATGGGGCGGGAAAAAGATTTGCGGGCGCAGGGAAAATCACGGCTGTCAGAAAAGGGTCCGACGGTGCTCGAAAAATATGTCACAGCCACGGGCAACGAGGTGGCAATTGCCGGAAAAGGATACACAGCTACCGGGAATTATGTTGCAGCTGCGGAGGAATAATTGTGGCTGCCGGGAGGGTTGATTTTCAGGTTATCAGAAAAAGTTCACAATGGTTGGGAAGAAAAGTAGCGGCTGTCAAGGAAGTTATGTTCAGCCGCCAGAAAATGAGGTTCACCCACCGGAGAATAACGTTCAGCCGCCGGAAAATAATGTTCAGCCGCCGGAAAATAATGTTCAGCCGCCGGAAAATAATGTTCAGCCGCCGGAAAATAATGTTCAGCCGCCGGAAAATAATGTTCAGCCGCCGGAAAATAATGTTCAGCCGCCGGAAAATAATGTTCAGCCACTGGAAAATAATGTCCAGCCACCGGAAAATAATGTTCAGCCGCCGGAAAATAATGTTTAGCCACCGGAAAATAATGTTCAGCCGCCGGAAAATAATGTTCAGCCGCCGAAAAATTTTATTTTTGGGGAAAAAGGAGAATGCAACGCAGGGAAGCAGAGAAAGGCGATG
>LPNX010893381.1:0-38628 GCA_001517045.1 Pseudotsuga menziesii | reverse complement strand
AAATTCTTGCAACAACAAAAGCCATCTGGTCACTCTGGCATTGGTAACAGGTTTATTCATTAAATATTTAATGGCAGAGTGGTCAGTGTGCACAAATGTAGGGTACCCGGTGATATAATGTCGAAATTTATTGATAGAGTAAACAATAGCTAGGAATTCTTTTTCAGTAACAGTATAATTTAGTTCAGCAGGGGCTAAATTTTTACTAACATAGTAAATGGCATAAGGTCTTTGGTCCTCCTGCTGTCCTAATACTGCCCCAATGGCAGTGTCAGAGGCATCTGAGGAAATATGGAAGGGCAGGGTCCAATTAGGCCCCCTTAAGATGGGAGCCGTGGACAACTTCTCTTTAAGCACATCAAATGCTGTCTGGCATGCTGTATTCCACACAAACTGCACATCCTTCATTAGCAGAGAAAACAAGGGTGAAGCCAGTTTGGAGAAATTTTCTATAAACCTTCGATAATACCCAGCATGTCCCAGAAAACTTCTTACCTCTTTCTGAGTTGAAGGGGTAGGTATATCCTTTATCACCTTGATTTTTAAAGGGTCTACCTGAATGCCATTGGCAGAGATAAAATGCCCTAATACCACCCCCTCACTCATCATCATATGGCACTTTTCAGTGCTTAATGAGAGCTGAGTTTGTTCACAGCGAATTAAAACCTTCTTCAGATTTTCCAGTGCCTCGTCGAAATCCCTGCCATAGGGAGTAAAGTCATCCATAAATATTTCCATGCTATCATTGACTAATTCAGAGAATATGCCAATTACAGCTCTCTGGAACGTTGTCGATGCATTACATAATCCAAAGGGGAGCACCCTGTAGGCAAACGTTCCCCAGGGACAGGTGAAGGTGGTTTTATCCTGATCCTCAGGAGCAATAAGGATTTGGTTGTACCCACTAAAGCCATCAAGGAAGGAAAAAAATTTCTTTCCTGACAAGGTATCAAGCACTTGGTCAATGAAGGGCAAAGGGAAATGATCCTTTTGAGTTGCTTTGTTCAATTCCCTATAATCAACACAAACCCTCCATTTCCCATTTTTCTTGGGTACAATTACGAGCGGGGAGACCCACTCACTATCAGAAATAGGATATATAAACCCTGCTTCCAAAAGTTTCTGGATTTCCTCCTTCACAATGTCTCTCAGCTTAGGGTTCATGCGTCGTTGGGGTTGACACACCGGCCGGGAGTCTCTTTTAATGTAAATGTGATGAGTGCACAGACTAGAGGGAATACCCCTCATCTCTGTATACTCCCAAGCAAATGCCCCCTTGTGTTCTTTCAAGAGGCTGATTAGGCGTGTCTGCTCCTCTAAGGAGAGACCAGGATTGATATTCAAAGTCCTTCCAGGATCTACCTCAATAGGAATACTCTCTGAATTTTTTAAAACCGGGATTATGCTTGTGTCACCAACTAAGGCTTCTTCTGTTAGATTTTCTTGTTCTTCTTTGCACAGGGTAGTGTTTAGAATCTAATAGACCTCTCTATTCACTGAAGCGGGTTCACTAATGAAATTGCTAATAGCATCATCTTCCGTTTCATTTTTAAAACTTAAGGCCTTCCCTATCGTTAATAGTGGCTGGACATCCTCCTCCTCCTCCTGCTCTATCCACAGGGATGTTTCAACTTCTAGACTTGGCCGAGCTGGAGGATAGAGGGTGAGATTTTTAGTATCCAAACCATCAGATATAGTCATGGACCCCGATCTGCAGCTGATGTAAGCATCAGCTGTGGCCAACCAAGGTCGCCCCAGGATCAATGGGTGTCCCCCCAGCTGGGATTTTGGTTGTAACACCAAAAAGTCAGCTGGGTACTCCCATGAATCTACTAAGATGACAAGGTCATCCAGAATCCCTTCGGGTCTGATGGTGGATCGGTCTGCCAATTCTAGAATAGTAGGGGTTGGTCTAAGATTAGTGATCCCAAGCTTCTTTACAGTCTCTATTGTTATAACGTTAATTGCTGCTCCTAGATCCACTAGCACATTGGGTATCTGTGTCTGTCCTATCTGCACAGTGACGGTAGGGTTGCCAGGGTCATCATATTTAGTCACAGGGGATTTTCCTGTTATCAAGGCCGATAAGTTTCCTATGACGTGAACTGTAGGAGGATCCCTGGGTTTCCTTCCTGCTCTCTTCGTGCACAGGTCCCGAACTGTTCTAGTGTAAATAGGGACATCTTGAAGAGCTTGAAGCAGGGGGATTTTGACATAAAGGTTCCTTAACTCTCCAAGGAGGTTAAACTGAGGTTGCCCCCCTGTTCTTGGTAGCATTAGTCTTTCGGGATATGGTGGTTGCCTTATCAACTGGGAAGGCTGTGTATTGTCCGGCTCATCGTTGGATGTTTCAGTCGTCCTGTTATCATCAGCTGTTTCAGCCGCTGGTTCTAAGGAATGCTCAGCATCTTCAATGATGGGGACTGTATCGACCGGATGCTATGAACTTCCCTCTTTCTCATGCACAGAAGGTGAAATAGCTTATGTAATTATGGGTTCTACAATTTTCCCAGATCGTAAATGAATGTCATTACAGGGTACAGGGGAAAGAGAGTAGGCTGGCATATTGACAGTCTCCAATTGATGGACTGCTTTATTGTTCGGGTTAGGATTGGGTTGGGCAGGCAGCTGGGGTCGGATTGGTATGTTTGGGACAGAGTTGTTTTGCAGCTGCAGCTGTGGCTGTTGAGGAAGGTATTGGGGATATGGAAGAATTTGAGGGAATTGAGGAAATTGAGGAAAATATGGTGATTGTTGAGGTAGAGGTGGTTGAGGAAACTGATTCCCAGGATGGGGATTCCTCCATCCAAGAGCCCACGACGTAGGTTGGTGTGGTGTCTGTATCCAAGGATTCCATGAGTTATAGTTTTGCATTCCAGGTTGAGAGGAATTCCACTGAGTATAATTTGAAGGGAATTGTGTATTCAAATTTTGCATATTATTCCAATTATTCAAAAATGGAAGAGAGTCCGGAGGCATACCTTGATTTCGAGGCTGCCATGGTTTCTTCTGTGCAATAAAATAGGCTGCTTCCACGTCCGGGTTTGATACTTGCAACACGGCCTTTACTTGAGGAAGTGAAAGGCAGTCTTTCATATCATGATTCAGCTCACACAGCTGACACACGTTTACTTTGTCCAGCGGGCATTCTCTCAGTGGGTGATTCTTTCTACATCGGGGACAAAACACACCTAATGTGAGATCCTCCACTGCTTGTTTTTGTTTTGCCTTTAGGACGTCGATCTCCGAAGAGATAGAACTCATCATCTCTGTTTTAAAATTTTCAAGAAGGTTGCCTATCTCGGCGCGAGTAGCACCTCCATTGGATGATTTCTGAGTTCTGTCAAAGACGTCACGTTCTAGCTTATCTCGTTTATCCCGCTTGTTATTCCTGGAAGACCCCCTGGAGTATCTCTTACACAGTTCCACAATTTTGTCAAAAGGTTCCTTGGAGATATCTCCCTTACCAAGCAGGCTCAACATATCTAGACAATCATCCCTGATTCCGCGGAGCAAGATTATCTTAAGTACGTCCAGCCCCATGTTCGTCTGTCCAGCTCGCTGCACATTGTACAGCAGTCTTTCCACGAAATCCTCCAAACTTTCGTCTTCCTTCTGCACCATTTTAAACAGTTCCTCTCTCTTGTCCTTGGTGTTACAATATTCCTGATATTTCTCCAGGAACACTTGTTTCATTGCATCCCAATTGGCGACGGTTCCTCCTCCAAGGCTCATGAACCAATGTAATGCATTGTCCTTGAAGGTGGCAGGAAAAAGTTTCAACTTTTGGGCATCGGTGATATAATCATAGCTGTGACAGAGGATATCGAATTCAAAGAGAAATTTGTCTGGATCTTCTGCTGCCTTCCCATGGAAGCGAGGTAACACCGATGGTGAAATATTTTTCATTGGAGCTGCCCCATCTGGTTGCTGAATTGGAAATTGCAGTGTCGCCACCGTCCCTTCTGGCAGGGAGCGATTCTCATGGTGAAAATTTTCCCCCATTACTTCTTTCTCGTCGGCCCCGTGTCTATTTCTCATCCCCTCATCTGTTTCCTCTTCTGTGCTCTTTTCTGTACCCTTTTTCTCGTCCTCTTCTTTGTGCTCTTTTTCGTCCTTCTTCTGTTCCTTGTTCTTCTCCTCATTTTTCCACTGCTCCTTGAGTTTCTGGTGGAACTGATCCCACTCTTCTTTAGTTACAGTCTTTCCGTGAACGTGGTAAACCGGACCCTTACCAGCAGGTCCAGTGGTAACAGCTGTGTCTTCTCCTGCAGGGATGTTCGAGGAAATTGCAGCTGCTCGTGAATTCTCCACCGTGGATCCTGATGCCGGCTCTCCAAGATCAACAGGGTTCCTTCTGATAGGAGTCTCCTGATAGCGAGCCCTGGTGGATGAATCAGCCCTGTCAACAAGATCGTCAACAAATGTTCTTCTGCCCAATGGTTCTCCTCGACCTCGATCTGAGCCACCTGCAATGTTAGTGTTTTGTGGGGTTTTGGGAGTTGAGGGTTGGTCGTGTTTTACCCTTCTAGTATTCATGCAACCCAAATCAATTCATCGCAGAAAATGAAAAGAGAAACTGACTAAAAAAAAATTGCCTAATGCAACTAATAATAGTGTTTAATTTTTACCCTCTCCCCGGCAACGGCGCCAAAATGTCGAGCACTCTAAATGCAGATAAATTACTACCAACATACAGAGCATACGATATTTAATGTCAACCCAGGAAAGTCTTTTGTTTCAAAGGATAAGTGCACAATATATGCATTAAACACCAATTAATTAAACACTCTATCTTGTAACAACCAGGTTCATCCCTCAGAGCCTGTGTAATTCCACCAGTCTTCTAAACACTACAAATTCAACATCCTTCTGTTATGCAGAAACAGGAAATGAAATCAGATTCAATTAACAATTAAAGCAAAGGAAATCTTATCCACATCCCAGAGTAAATGACTGCTCATTCAATCTCACCACTCTTGAAATCCATAAACATAAACTAAATGTAACCTTAGAAATTCAACTGCGGAAGATCAAATTCAGCTACTCTACAGAATTGAATTGCAGGAATCGAAATCAACAATCATGACAGAAAAGTAATTGCAAGGATTTGTGGAGTCACAATCTGAAACCATGGGATGAACAGAGCTGTGTACAGCTATTGTATAAATTGCAGAAAGGAAACTTCCTACTCAGTCGACTGTTATGCTACAGCAATTATCGATCACAGGAAAACATCACACTGCGAATCCACACATGCTACTGCTGCGTACTCCAATAATCTTAACTCAGAAAAACATCACACAACAATAAATTCAGAGATCCTACCTTAACTCAGCAATCTCTGTGGAAGGCGGGCCTAGCCTTCACACAGAGACGCTGGATGAACAATGTACAGCTCCCTTAAATCAGCGGTAAACTCCTTATATTAAATGAAGGAATGGTTACAAATTACTTCCACTGTCAATACAAGAATAAATTATCTATATTCCAACCCCCTAGGTCGAGACAGCCTCTCACTTTTATACATACAAGCTATAACAGTCGATCCTATTACAAAGGGCAGCCATGAAGATCTCTGATCTTCAGGCGCCCTGAATAACATAGGTTGTTACAAAACGTGGCAGGGTACAGATATAGAAAATGAGAAAAAGCTGTAGACTGGCCCAGAGGTGCCGATCTTCCCAGATCGCCATGATACTCGAACAGCTATACAAAAGATCCCCCAATTGTAGCAAATTCTGTTACAGCTACTTGTACGGCTCTGTCTAGAGGATTGCATAAACCACGTGCCTTAGCCGCTGATCAAAGGATTAAAGGTATTCTTGAATCACGAACGTCCCTTGGCTCAATACTTGTTCAGCTCCATTTTCCTGCAGTCTACTCATCTCACGCAATCTTCATGAATCACAACATATTAGCACAATTTCAAGAGATATTCAACCTTAATTGACACAATCATAAGTATTGATGAGATAAAACAATAATCGGTCTTACCTTGGCAAATTAGGGAACAATATGAGGAAAACAGGTCGAATTGGTATGCTGAACAGTGTAAAACAAGGGTGGAAAAGGTGGTTAAAGATGGCTGAAAAGGGACAAATCATGGACTCAACAAAAAGGTGGGTCCATGGCTCTCTGAAAAGTAGCCCCAACATTCATTAGCCCAAATGGAATTTTAGCATACATGAAAGTTCCCTAGGGGGTGGTAAATGCAATCTTCTCTTGGTCATCAGGGTGCATAGCAACTTGGTTGTATCCAAAGAAGCCATCTAGGAATGACATAACACTAGCCCCTAAGACTTTCTGCAACAGGTGTTCCATCTTGGGCAGTGGATAGTTGTCTTTCTTGGAACATTTGTTCAGGTTTCTAAAATACACACACAACTTGATTTCCCCATTCTTCTTTCTTACCACTACTAGATTTGCAATCCACTTGGAATACCTGAGGGGGATTATGATCTTGGCTTTAAGGAGCTTATGGATTTCTTTTTCAATTATTGGTAATAGGAGAGGACTGATGGATCTCAGCTTCTGCTTGAAAGGGATGGTGTCCTTCTCCAAAGGAATCCTGTGCTAGATGATATTGGTGTCATAGTTTTTTAGGTCACTGTACTCCCAAGAAAAGACATCAGAAAACTCTTTTATAGGCTGCAAAATTTTGACCCCTAATCAGCAGTCAACCTAGTGGACAGATTTATCAGTTTTGGA
The DNA here is from genome assembly GCA_001517045.1 of Pseudotsuga menziesii. Lineage (NCBI taxonomy): Eukaryota > Viridiplantae > Streptophyta > Pinopsida > Pinales > Pinaceae > Pseudotsuga > Pseudotsuga menziesii. Next base: position 31,917 of record LPNX010893381.1, on the reverse strand, counting down.
TGGCTTTGGCTACCTATGTTTTTCTCTTGGATAGCAGGGTCTAACTCTTTTTTGGCAGGCTTGAAAGGGATGTCATTATGATCAAACAGCTCTTCCATAGGTACTAGACCCTGAGGTATATATTTGTTGGGTAATAAGACAATGTTTTGATAAGCCACTTTATCTTGCAACTTGAGCTACTTGGATTCCTCCATGTTTAGGTTTTCCTGGTCTATATGTATATCAGAGAATTCATCTACCAGCTGAAGGAATTTACTCAGCTCATCATCATTCTCAAACACCTTCCAAAACTTGACATTATCTGGCAAGGAAGGTCTATACTTAACCTGAACATAATAGCTGAGCTTAGGAGGTAAAGGAGGAACAAACAGACTTGCATAGATAGCCAGGGAATCAACCAGGTGATTCAAATCCCTACATATATATGACAATTCAAAAAACATAAAGGTGTCTCTGAGTTTCCATACCTCGTCCCTGTAGGCCTTTAGTCTGACATTTTTGTTCTGAAAAGTGTTGTTGACCTGCTGTATAATAAGGTATGCATCTCCAAAATTCCTTATTCACATGATCCCCATCTCCTTGGGAGATTTAACTCCTAGCAGCAAGGCTTCATATTCTTCTATATTGTTAGTGGTTTTGAAGTCAAGCTTATAAGACATATGAATGTTTTCCTTGGATGGGGAGATCAATACTACACCTGCTCCTGCTGAGCTCTGAGTGCTAGCCCCATCAAAATACATTTTCCAGATTGTTGTGGTAATTTCTTCGGGCTACTGATAGGTGGTCTTAGTGAGCTGGACTGATGTTTTCTAAGAATCATCTATTTGCAGAATACATGACCCAAAATCAATGTCCACTACATAGATGAGGTGATTCACTGAATTGCTCTCCTTGCTTATGATGTAGACCGGCTGGTTTTCTCGATACAGCCTCTTGGTCTCCCCTCCAAACATGGGGATGGTGGCATAGGTAAGATCCATCTGAAGGGTGCCACCTAGTCTTTTGCTCCATGATCGAGATAGTAAGAGACCAAATTTTGGAGGGATATCAACCACTACAATTTCCATCATGATGCTTTTTTAAGGTAGTTGAGTTAGGTTCACCACAAGGTCTTTGATGAGGCCCAAGCACTTGACCTTTCTAGAGTCAAAGGAGAATAAATAATGGTAGGGCTTTGTGATTCTAAGACCAAGATCATCCATCACAACCTTTGGAATTATGTTATGAGAAGCTCTTGAATCCAGCAGATAGTTATGGAGGATTTTATCATGGCTATTCAAGCATATATAGAAAGGTGGGCATGAGTCCTTTAGGTCTTCGATCATGGGGACTAGGGTTACAACAGGTTTTTCATCTTGCAGGTTTACAAAGTTAGTATCAATATGCACCTTTGGCTAAAGGGAATTTAGAATGGAAGACTTGAATGCATCATTTTTCATTAGCTCAATCAATGGGAAAGGGATCTTCAATTTCTGGATTTCTGAATCAAGATTGAAAGAATAATGCATCCTATCGGGAAACCTTACCTCATGCACTGGACCTTTGAGTTGGACATGGTCAGAAATGGCTGAAGATGTTGGTTTCTGCAATGATTTGGAAATGACAGCCACTTTCTTTGGTAAAACAATAATCTTTTAGTTGGTGCAGTAGGCTGTTTGATAGGCACAACATTCTTCTTGAGAGGAGCAACTAGCCTAGATCTTAGATTGTAACCTCCTTGACCATCGGCCTGATATACAGCCTCTTCAGTGATCTGCTCATCAATTAGGGCTTCCTCATATTCTTCCTGTGTCAGAAATGATAGTCCACCTCATCCTCCATGCAGTGGATGTTGTCTTCAGGTTCTCCTTCTTCTTCAATGAATTCTAGCTCTTCTTCCAATACAGCATTCTGAAATGGAGCTCTTTATTCTTTGATCTTCCCCTTGATTCCTTTCCCTTCTGAGAATATGAACTCGGGGGTTTCCTCTTCTATAAGGGACAAAATTAGGGTTTCAAGGAGCAAAGTCACCTGGCCCTTTACCCCTCACAAGTATCTGCCCTTGGTCCTTTGGCTTAGACATTTCAGCAGTTAGGTTATCTAACAGTTTGGTCATTTTGTCAATCTTGTTCTCTGATGAAGAAGCCCCAATAGGGTCTGTTGGTTGCTTCTTCCTGTCTATCTTTCCTTTAACCTTCTGAGATGCCACAATGTTTGATTCTACCTCTAGGCCAGCATCCTGCATGAGTGATAAGGAGGTAGACCTCCTTTCCCTGAGAAGTAGGCAGAAATCATAGTCAAAGGCATTTGCATAAGTTATCCTAGCTGAGGTATCAATGGGATTGATTTCAGTGGGGATCTTGCTGTTCATGTTGTTGAACCTCTTGGTGGACTTTGAGACAAACTTCCCATTCTCTCTCTTCAAGTTTTTGAAATCTCTGATATAATAGAGATGGTATCTCCTCTCTCCCCAATGTTTTAGAAAGATGTCATATAGCGCCTCAATGCCTGCCACTGATCCAGCATGCAGTTCTTTAAACCATTTCCTAGCCTCACCATCTAGCCTCTACACAAAAACCCTAGTCCATACATCTTCTTGTTTTATGTTAATGTTCTTAGCATAGCTATAAAATGCCTCTAGATGTTCTTCAACTGTGAAATCCCCTTCTCCTGTGAACTTAGACATGTACTTGAGGTAATCTCTAGTGGGCATGATCGAGAGGGGATTTGGCAAATTTAGGAGGGCATACCTAGCTACCAGGATCCTTTCCATTTTGGTCAATTAAGGGGCAGCCATATTGGAAATGGGTATGGAAAGGGTTGAGGAAGGTAGCATTGATGAAGTATGTGCTGAGAAGGTAGTGGTCTACTTATCCCAGAGGAGTCACCAGGGATCATATCTTCACAAGTAGTACTGCTTAAAGATGCCCAAACCCTAGAATTTTCTGATGTATTTATAAATCCCTGAGAATTAAGTGTTTTGGCAGAAGAAATAATAGTAGAAATATTTCTTAAAATACCTTGTGTAACTTCCTTTGTAGCACTATGGGTCTTCCTTAGTGAAGCCCTAGCTCTTCTCAAAATTTCTTCTGGATCTGAAATCGGTGTTGCTGGTGGCCCTTGAGGGTTTGCTCTGGTGCTTGGTCTTCTTGAAGCCACCTTAATTCAATGGAGTCACCAAATAGATGATTACAACCAAAATAGTGTCCAAGCTTTGTCTATCATCAAAGCAAGGATCTATGTTGTCTCCCAAGGAAGCTGATCTTCAGTCTCCTCTCCCCGGCAACGGCGCCAATTTGTTATCACTCCAGGAAACTCCTCTAGGTTGCAGCTCAAGGATGCCTGGTAACTTACAATGTTTTTTAGTTTTTTCTAATATGGATCAAGTCAGGTGACTTATATGACCTTCCACTCTCAAGGCATGCATGAAACTCACTCAATTACAAGGCTTTTAGTTACAACTACTCAAAAGTTGACAGTGAGGTGCAGGGATGGAGAACTCATCAGGATGGAAGATTTACACACAAAATAGATGCATATAAATGGCTAAATCATGATAAGGATGGTACTTATAATTCAAATCACATTAACATGCCAATAGCATGACAGCTATCAGTCATTAATAAACATGAATTTAACCTAAATACACATTCAGGAATAAGCACAATAAAGACAGAAATGGAGGCTGAACAAATTATAACAAAAGAGCTTATACTCAATCATGAGAAAAATGAGAAGCTGACAATAGTATAGGTCTATAAATCCTCGAAGTCGAACCCTTTTCATAAAATAAGTCTTAGGCTTTATAGCCTTTACAAAATGTACAGATCCTGAAAACTTGGATCTATTTTTACAAAAATAAACAAAAATAATAGTTTTTTGCAAATTAGGTTAAAAACCCTAATTGACTACTTGTTTAACTAATTGAGGAATTAGTTCACTGAATGAACCTTCAGATAACTGAGGTAACTGCTGACAATTACTGCTATTGGTCCTTTGTTGGTTAAGCCACTGTTTTCTCTTGATAGCTAGGTGTTGGTGACCCTTTCTACTTGTAATGTCATATTAAAACTAAAATAGGCCTTTTCTTGATGCTTTCCTCTGCGTCCTTCGTCTTCAGCCTATGTCTTTGAGCCATGTATATTCGCCAAAAACCTGTCCTGTATGCCAAAATTTGATTTTAAGCCTCTGTCTGCTTTCGATGGCTAAGAGGCCAGTCTATCGGAACCATTGGCTGCCGAAAGTGGCGCTTTCGGTGTCTAATGGACTGCCCCAGCATCCGCCTAAGCCACTGAAAGCCCTGTTTTGCAAAAATTATTAATTTTTCCTCAAAATGTCACTGTAAGCATGTTTCCTCAGCTTTGTTCGTTAGCAGGCTCTATGCTAGGAGGGTTAACAGCAACCTGGCTAGTCTCTGGAGGCTAAAGGATAACTGCAGCCTCAGCTAAGGTTTCCAAGGTGGGGTGGCTGCTAGTGTTTACTTTAGCTTCCTTTAGTTGTATTATTTGGAGTTTAATCATCCTATATAATCTAGTATTGTCCTTTAGGTGCCTTGTATTCAGCCTCTTTAAGAAAATATATCTTTCTCTTTGCTCCAAGTAAGGCTTATGTAGCAGCTTGTTTTTGCTGGTCAATGCAGCATTATTCTTCTTTATTTCTCTTTCCAAAACCTCCATTTCATAAATTTGCCTTAGTAATTGATTGATCTTTTGAGTTTTGGGCTTACTGGAGGAATCCCTCTCAGTTGGTTCCTCTTGCTCCTTTGGTGTGGGGGATGGTAGCTCTTCAGCCAATGGTACAATTTGCAGAGCTAGGTCTGCACCTTCTTCTTGCTCCTCTTCAGAATCTGAGTAGGGTAGATTTAGAATATTATCTTTGTGTGTTTCAACCTCCTGGCCCTTCCCACTGAAGTCCAAGTTCATTTTTACCTTCTTGGTCTTGGAAGAAGAGGGAGGTTATTCTGCTACTATTGCTGGGGAAATGGCCCTCCTCCTTCTTCTCCCACTCCTTGGTGTGTTGGAATCCTTGGCAGGAGATTTCCCTTTATCTTTTGGCTGAAGGCCTGTCTCAAATCCATTCCACAATTGGATGAGGCCATGGTGAGATAGTCTACCAGTAATCTTGGTTGGCTGGGCTTTCACTTGGTGTGCCATCTTTTCGAAACTTCTATTTAATTAAAAGGCCAAATTGAGTGGGCTTTTACTTGTGAAGTGGTTCATTATCTTGAAATGATAGATCATGGCTCTATTATATCTTCCTTCACAGGTTAGGTAAACCACATGGCCTTTAGCAGTTGTTTCCATCTCTCCTCCAACTAGGATGATGGCACACTCTTCTTCCATACCATTCCTTTATGTTCAGGCTTTAGGTAAGACCTAAATTCTACATCTTTTGGTATGGTGGTCTTGAACAATTTTTCTCCTGTACAAGGGAGTTCAGTTAATTCAGAGAACAAGTTTTTATCTATCTGAAATTCCTCCTTGCCTATAACTGCTTTTGAACCATCAAATGATAGGGCAAACACCTCAACTACCTGCTGATGGGAGCCTTATATCTTTTCACAGAACTTGTAGCAGCCAACCTCTTGGAAGAGCTTACAGGCCTCTGGATGTGCTTCCAAATAACTGATATCACCTAGCTCTTGCCTGAGATCAGGTCCTCCCTTCTTCATCTTGATGAGTGCCTCTCCTAGGTACCTCCAAAACAATTCTCAGTCCTGTATACAATGTGCTAGCAAGCTGCTTCTTTAGATATCATTTTCCTGGTGGAGAGGAATGACAAGCTCAAGTTTGAAATTTGTTGGAGTCTCTTGGCACTGATTATGAGGGTTTTTGCTGTCATGATGAACGTTGAGATCATAAAGTGATGGTAGTAGCTGATCCTCTCGATCTCCTTTCTCAAGGAATCATATCACACATCAGCTAGGGTATTTGGTGGGCTTTTTGATGTTCTTTTGGACAGGTGGAAGGATACTGAGGGTTTCTAGTTATATCAGTACTTTGCCAGTTTCATAACGACCTTTTTAAATCATTTACACATGCGGTTTATGCCTTCCTAGGTGTTTTTGATGGCTTATCACGCCCCCCACTGATTGTTCCTTTTGCTGACGGGGTTGGATTTGACTGTTTTCTAACCATTTCCTCACTTTTCCTTTTCGGTGGTTAATAGCCTCCAGGATTTTGTCAGCTAGCTACCGAAAATATGGCTTTCGGTGGCTAATGAAGTGATACCTTTTTCTCCTAAGCCGCTGAAACCTTCGTCCCATCATTGTGATGAAATCCTGCTTTCGGTGGATAATGGTCTCACCGAAAAACCTATCTAACTGTCGAAATCCCCTCCTTCTGGTGGCTAATGAAATGCTTGAGCTTTTTCCTAAACCACTAAAAGCACTTTTTACCCGATCCTTATCTTCCTGCTTTCGATGGTTAAAATCTGTGTTGGATTGTTTGATAAGTTGCTGAAAGCATCCCTTTTTGGTGGCTAATGAGTTGTTCTGAGTCTCGCCTAAGCCACCTAAACCACCTTTACTAATATCACTTGCTGCTCACTTTCAGCGGTTAACATGCCTCCGAATCTCCTCCCTAAGCCACCAAAGGCAATGCTTTTCGGTGGCTAATGAGTCATTTAAAATCTTGCCTAAGCCACCGAAAGTCTGGATTTGATTCTACTTGCTTGAGACGCTTTCGGTGGTTTACCTTTATCCCTCGTTCAATCTTTTAGCTGTCGAAACATATCTTTTCGATGGTTAATGAGCTATTAAAAGCCTCGCCTAAGCCACCGAAAGCTATAACTTTCAAATTTTTCAACCATATCAAAAACATAGACTTTCAATTTGTCAGTCATACTCAGGTCTTTCATTACACGAATCCAATTCTTCATACTTATCAAAATAAATTTATTTTGGGAGATAACATACCAATTTTCAATTTGAATTCATTTGATTTAGAACTTTTAGGTGCTTTTACAAGGGTTCAAACAAGTTTTCAGAATGTGTTGATCTCTAGGTTTTGTTTCTCCCTATTGGATTTCAAAATATTATAGCATTTCCATATCCATGTGCATGTTTTTCATAACTTGGTTGATCATATTTTATGAACTTATACAGTCTATCATCTTTTTCCAGCCATTAGATACTTGAAGGAATACATGTATTGATATTTTTACCATTATAGAGGACTCTATAAGCTAGGTTCCCAAATTATTAAAGGGTACCAGTTCAATGGAAGAGAATCTACCTTACAAGCATGAAGATGGTGGTTTTATATCTCCATGCCCTAATGGTATTGCAATATCGGTTAAAAAATGACTAAATTAATGACCAAAAAATGAGAGATAAGTGACCAAACAAAATGACCAAAATTTGCATATAAAATGACTAAAAATGACTAAATTAGTGATCAACAAATGAGAAACATAAGTGACTAACAAATGAGAGATAAGCGACAAAAAAAACAACCAAATTCACATATAAATGACCAAATGGTAGTTTTGGTGGCTAATTTCTGGTCTCTTATCACACGAGAAAAAATGTGGTCATATTTACTCTGGTTTTTTATAGCTTGTCTTGTGGTCATTAATTTTGTCCTATTTTTTGTCATTAATTTGGTCATCAATTGTCACAATTAATGACAAAATATATGACGAAATTAATTACCAAATATATGACAACTTTTTATTCGTTATAGGCAGTAGACTTTGTGTGTATGAAGTATTTTTTATGTTGTGAACTACGTGGATATTAATCATAAGTAAAAATAAAAGTGCACACCAAAATGGTGGATAAAATTAAGGAATGTTTTCATATTATTATGAATTAACACACAATGAGAAAGACTAATTAATTTTTGCGGTCTAAAATTGTCAATATTTATGAAAAATATAGTGATGGCCACTTGGCATCATCAAATGCATTACAACTACCTATGGTGACAAATATTTTTTACTGTTGCTAGAAACATAAAAAAAAATAGTATTGGTGAGGGTCCTTCAAGGATCATCACCAAAAGTGTCTCCAAAAATATAATTAGCAACAGGATTTTAACAACCCTCACCATAAGTGTCACCAAAGACAGAATTGAAAACAAAATTTTACTAACTATCACTAAAGGTTTTGCTGAAAAGGATTTGGTGACGGGATTTAAAGAAATGTCACCAAAAGTACTTATGGAGACAATTTTTCATAGCCATCACCATAAGTGATCATTTAAGGTCCGTCACAAGAATGATTGTCATCGAAAAAAATTCAGTGATGAGATTTAAAAAATCATCCCCATAAGAACTTATGGTGATGATTTTTCATAGCATGTTACCATAAGTGACTTTGGTGATGACCTTTTAAGGTTCAACACATGCATCATTAGGGATTTGGTGACAAGATTTAAAGAATTGGCCCAAAAGCACTTATAGAGACATTTTTTCATAGTCTGTTACCATAAGTGACGTTAGTGATGATTTTTAAGGTCTTTCATAGGAATGAACACCACTGTAGGCCTTTTTTCCTATAGTGATATGTGTATGCCAAACATTTGGAATGCATTATCATAGATGAATTTGTTTTCTCAAAAGATAAATTTAATAATGTTGCTTTATAGGTAGTGGAGATTAGACTTCAATTTTCTCAAGTATAAGATCATGGTAATAAATGCATTTAGCCACTTCTATCATTACAAAAATATATATGATTCACATTAAAACAATTACTTCCAACACTTGAGCCTTAGATATTCCTAAACTCCAAAGTTGTTTGCATAAATATTTCAATACACTAAATTTATTTCAACGAATCCTAAGGATGTCATTATATATAACATCCAATTAATCAAGTTCAATTTAAAACATTGGAAAATATACAATAATTTCAAATTTAAGACAATTCTCCAAAGATATAATAATTTACAAGATATCCTACAAATAAATACTAAATTGTAAGGCAGTTTACAAGTTATCACGTGCCTGATGTTGATGTTATAGATATCCATGGGATCCTTTAATTGTATGGACAACCACTAAATTACCAACAAATATTATTTGCCTCAATAACTTTTGAAGTTTCATATGTTTCATTGCAAGGTAGAAAGCAATAAATATAGATGTAGTATGTCAATCCAAACACCAAACCTAACAAAGGAATCCTTGTCCATGGAACCAAAAAGAATGAAATTATGACAATGGCTACATCACATACCCATGGAAATGGAGCCCGACACATATATGGATTTCTATCTGATTGAACAAACAATCTTAATCTGAATGTACCTCAAACAATATATAAATATTATAGCATAACCAATCCACACTTAAACCAAACCTAATAAATAGTAGTTCTAGAAACAACAAAGGAATGTGTATTTCACAATCAATCCATCTTCTACATATCCTTCCACACTTAAACCAAACCTAATAAATAGTAGTTCTAGAAACAACAGAGGAATGTGTATTTCACAATCAATCCATCTTCTACATATCCTTATAGATAGCAATCCTAACTAAGGATCCAATGACTTTAACCATAAACATGATTAGCATTACTACAATTTTCTAATGCTTGTTTAACCATATAAGTGGTATATCCTAACAATTAGGGATATGGATACTAGAGAGAATATGACTAAGGTTGTTGATCTCTTTACACATAACTTTAATTGATGATAGATGCTAAATTGAATTGCAGAGTTTTCAATGTGTTTCATTGTCTTATCATATTGCCTAATTTTTTTTTGCCATTATACCCAACTTTTGTGTTGTATATGTCATGCTTAATTGATTTTGTGAAATATCTTGGGCATCATATATGTTGGTAAATTACTTTTGACCTATGTGTTGTGAACTGTCCCTTGTTAACCTGTAACTAAAAGTTTTAAAAAATGTAGAAGAAGAAGAGGCATCTGAAACTTCAACTAGAATTAGATTTTGGAAAACTGAATCGTTGTTGGTTATCCAAATTAGAAATATTCATTTGAACAAAATCACCTGGTAAAACATAATTGTGTGCTTCCATAGAAAGTTGAAATAGCTGAGGACCGCTCTTCACTAGAGAAACAAAGTTGTTGTGCTCCCCTCTAAATCCACATTTTCTTATTGGAAACTACAAAATTATTGTTTAAGCAAGCATTATTCCATGAACATTGCTGATGAGAATTGTGGAGGAATCATTATCACTAATTATATTTCTCTAATATCTCCATGTGTGCAATGCAAGGTGATATTTTTTAAGGATTTTGTGAAAGGAAATGCAGTCATAATACTTGATTATGTGTTATGAGAGGGTTGCACCCAATAACAGAGCAACAATTTGTTTTGTGATCCAATCGCATGAGTTTCCCCTTGTGGAATTTGATTTTTTTCCATCGTCTATTATTGAGGGAATTCATTCATGATTTTGTTGAATCCATTAACGCCATAAAAGGAATCTCTTGGGAATATTAAGTATGGGTGAAAAATAAAGTTAATTTCTGGGATCCTATAAACAAGATGCCCAAATTCTTTGGATCATTTTCTGATGAGTCCTATTGAATGAATGAATACTTGTGATTTTGGGATTGAGTCTCATCTCTATTGTGTTTTTCTTAAAGGTAAATATCAACATTAGGATTGATTAGATATAGTTCATAAACCTAAAAATGACATATATATGGTCCTTTAGGCTAGCAAAATATAGATGGTGTATTTTGATGTTGATTAGACAACCTTAAGGTCATAAGGGAGCAAAGTTTTAGGTTAGAGGATACCTCAACTAGGACAATTTCTATGAATACAATTTCCCAATAGGTGGAAAACACAAGTGATGAAATTCCCATCCATGTGATGAGGGGATTTAGGCCTAGGGATATTCCCATTTATGCCACCCTTGCCACTAAATTTGCTTATTTGATAAGTGATTTTCTTTTATGCCCACTTCAACATAACCGAATAGGTCCTGTGTCCATTTTGCAACTTCTCATGGTGCGTGATACAATGTCAAGATGGATTTGATGAAATGAATTTCTCATAATGCTATCTTTGAATCCCTTGATAAATTAGAGCTCTCGTTTTGTGTTTACTATCAAATCATCCCTGCAAACCTTATTTTCAAGTCCCTTAGAAGGATCAAGCATTCTCTAAGTGGATCAATATTTGATAAGTATTGCATGTCTAATTTCTGCTATTTGTGTAGGTTACATAAGTTGTTAGGGAATAGCCTTGCTTGGTCTTAAAGTGAATGAAATAAAATAAAAATGTATAAGTTGTTATGGAATATCCTTGACATGACTATAAAGTAAATGAAAAAAAATAAAAAAGTTTAGGATTCTCCACAAGTTCATGCATACAAAAAATTAAATGTCGAGTATGAGGTAAATTTATGAAATTTACTAAACAACATGCAATACAAGAGGAAGAGAAAACAACTAAATGGAAATTGGGCATGAAATTGAAAGGAAATTGGGGTAGGGGATGAATATTACAATATAATATACTACACAAACCTTGATAGGAGGAAGCAAAATGGAGAATGGAATTCATATAAACCTATAAACTTTAGATTCATTTTATAATGTTTCTGAGTAATTTGAGGTGTGATGCTAGAATTTCAGGATCAAAATACAATTAGGTTATAAAATATACCAAATTGAAATTAAGGTACCAATTGATCTACTAAAGGATTTTGTATCATTACTAATTATATGCCTAAGTTTATCTATTTAAACATAGCTTTATATTGCAAGAGATGTTTTGATATACGTGGATCATACTAGTGGCCACCCACTTCTTGATGCATTTTCTTGGCATATTCCTCATGTTTTTGGAAATTAACACAAGCAACATAATATTTGATTATGTGGAATATTACCAAACACAAATAATAGATTAAGCTTCATAATAATCCAAGAAACACCCCAAACTTGTCTACAGAGGAACATTGTAGCTCCTCTCTACATGATCGAAAAAATGAGCTCTATAAAGAGGTTCAATATTGGAAAAATCATAGCTAGCTCACATATCGCTGAATGTAAAACTAGCTACTGCAATATACTACACACATAAGGTTGTCAAATAAATGAAAATAAAACATATATAATATTGTAGTTGATGATGAATGATATAGGGTTGTAGGTACCAATATTTCAATAACATATCGTAGAAAGTTTAACATAGTCAACCACATTTAATGCTCAAAACATCACTTGAGAGATGATTTTAGTGAAACCAAAATCAACTTACATAAATGCTACAACTTTTAATCAAAATATCATCCAAAAATACAATTGATGCTTATCTGTTCCTTGTAAAACTATTGTATAGAAAAAAGAAGAAAAAAAAAAGGAAAATTATCAAAAGAGAGATATTTGTTGAATGGAATGATGCAATGTTATTCAAGCACATATTCATTGAAAGTTTTTAGAATCAATTACGTTATTTAGGCTACAAGGACTTTTAGACAACAATCATTTATCTTCAAGCAAAAATTTGTTTCATTTGAAAATAAGCAAGAACATTTTATTGTACCTAGTTAGAAGCATTTGGTAGAATAATTTGACTCTTGAAGGAATATAAAATATATTTTTCCATTTGAAACTTGCACTTAGCTAGAAGCATTTAGTAGAATAATTTGACTCTTAAAGGAATATAAAATATATTTGTCCATCCATTATGTTCTTTGATTTTGATATGTAAGCTTAAGATATTTATTAAACTGTAGAGGAAAATACATATGGCCTATACTAAATTTGATTTAAAGCAAGAAAAAGTTGTAAACAAAATGCAGACCTAGTTGTAATGATAATAAATACCCATTATATAATAATCCTTGAGTAATGGTCAACCAATCACAACAACTATAAGTATTTTGCAGAGTTAGACCAAATTACTTCTTGATGAAATTCAAGATAAAGACGTATTAGGTTTTAGTTGGGCTGAGAAAAATAAATCATTTGAATCTACTATGACAACAAAAAGCAGTAATATAATACAAAACTTATAAGTATTTCGAGGATTCAATACAACATAATTGAAGACGAGACTCCATTCTTATTGGTAGTCGTCTCAAGAAGCACTAGGATTGTAGCTTAAGAAGAAATGTGTAGTATTATTTGGTGTATACTATTAAGAGAAAAATTATAATAGTAACATAATAAACAAAGTTGATTCCAGATGAGATTCTATGGTTACATGTTCTCTATTTATAAAAATCATGGAATAATGTGTTAATGGAAGGACATTTCAAAGCAAAAATTCACTTCAATTACATGTGCAAATCCTATGGCTTTTTATGCATACAATAGTAAGTGAAAATCCTAGCTAACTTTTAAACATTACAAACTTCAATCAATGCAAAACACATTCATGATTGATGTTACATTCAAAATCTATAGACCTAGAGCCAATTTCCACTATACCAAAGAAAGAAGGATTTCTGTGAAACTAAACACAGAATGTGTATAACTTAATTGGATCACTTAACTAGATTAGACTCTCCAATGTGTATGGAAGTTAAACAAACTATATAATAATACCCATCTCAACATATATGCACTATGTGTATTGATTTTATATTATCTATGGCATTATGATATTCAAAATGCATGGGATTTGGATTAGAATCAAAGCCAAATGCTAAACATACAATATCAAGATAGGTTGCTCTAAAATGTTACTATCCTCTCTCTCTCTCTCTCTCTCTCTAAGATAGGTTGCTCTAAAATGTTACTATCCTCTCTCCCTCTCCCTCTCCCTCTCTCGCTCTCGCTCTCGCTCTCTCTCTCTCTCTCTCTCTCTCTCTCTAAGATAGGTTGCTCTAAAATGTTACTATCCTCTCTCCCTCTCCCTCTCCCTCTCTCGCTCTTGCTCTCGCTCGCTCGCTCTCTCTCTCTCTCTCTCTCTAAGATAGGTTGCTCTAAAATGTTACTATCCTCTCTCCCTCTCCCTCTCCCTCTCTTGCTCTCGCTCTCGCTCTCGCTCGCTCTCTCTCTCTCTCTCTCTCTCTCTCTAAGATAGGTTGCTCTAAAATGTTACTATCCTCTTCTTCCTCTCCCTCTCCCTCTCTCGCTCTCGCTCGCTCTCTCTTTCTCCAAGATAGGTTGCTCTAAAATGTTATTATCCTCTCTCCCTCTCCCTCTCCCTCTCTCTCTCTCTCTCTCTCTCTCTCTCTCTCTCTCTCTCTCTCTCCAAGATAGGTTGCTCTAAAATGTTACTATCCTCTCTCCCTCTCCCTCTCCCTCTCTCGCTCTCGCTCTCGCTCTCGCTCTCTCTCTCTCTCTCTCGCTCGCTCTCTCTCTCTCTCTCTCTCTCTCTCTCTCTCCAAGATAGGTTGCTCTAAAATGTTACTATCCTCTCTCCCGCTCTCTCTCTCTCTCTCTCTCTCTCTCTCTATATATATATATATATATATATTAATATAAACAATTTATTCAAAAGAATATCATGAAATATTTTACATGATATCTAATCAATAGGGTTCTAGGATCTATAAAGACCCTAATGTAATTGGTTAGCATACAAGACATGATGAGTACCTACAAATATACACATCAAGCATATAAAACATATATCATATATCATAATAAGATGTCTCATCATACCAAGCTTGATGAAAAGCTTGAGAGAGCTGATAACTTCCGAGCCTGGAAGTATAGGATAAAATCAAATTGCCATCACTTCGAATTAGTGATGCTCATTCATTGCTTAAAAGCATTCGTTTCTCATCTTTATTTCAAGATTTTGCATTAATGTTAGACACTATTTGCAAGAATTACGTTTTCTTTGGGAAATAACATGCACACATGTAGAGAATTTTTAATTTTTGAAATCTTATATAGACCCGTGATAAGGTAGAGATATTTAATTTCTGAAATCTCTATACAAATGGAAAAATTATAGACTGAATGGAACCAATGATTTAGAAGTGTGAGTACCAACCCCGATTCCCATGCCACGACAAATATAATAGCTAGAGACTAGTTGGGCATTGTTCAAGCTAAGGTAGGAGACATATCATTCAACCCCGTTGCAAAGAAATATTGACGCACACGGACACTGTACAACAAACTCATCGACAATGTGTATAAAACATTCGATATCAGTTTTATTTATATAACAATGTAAATAAAGAGGATGTAGGATGTAGGATGTGGACTTCAAATATTGAACTCA
Source organism: Pseudotsuga menziesii (assembly GCA_001517045.1). Taxonomy (NCBI): domain Eukaryota; kingdom Viridiplantae; phylum Streptophyta; class Pinopsida; order Pinales; family Pinaceae; genus Pseudotsuga; species Pseudotsuga menziesii. The sequence goes on along the minus strand of LPNX010893381.1, from coordinate 16,812 downwards.
CCCCCAATTACGAGAAGAAATAATTGTTCACACATGAAGAAGTGAATTTGAAAGATAAAAAAAAAAACAAACGCCCATATACATGTACTTGTTAACAAATAAGTCAAATGGTGTAAGCGCCAATGCTAGAAGCCATAAGCTGTTAAAGGTTCAAAACCTCATCTGCGTATCCCCATTATCTCCAAGTGGTTCTCAATATGCGTGTGATAATTTAGTTTGGATGTCTCTAGAAATCAATTTGGATTGTATAGTGCACACAAACACATAAATTAAATTAAATGTGTGGATACAATATCGAGGTTTTGGGAAACGACATGTGACATGTGTTAGATTTGTGCACGTTAACACAAAATGTTAAAACAATATTTGCGTAATGTTGTAAGGTATATGCATTTTCCCTTTTCTTTTGCTTTTGTTTTTTGTTAATAGGTTTAATAATAAAAAAATCTCAAATATGAAACTATTGTCCAATCAACTTCCAAGTAAAACATAATACAAAATATTCAAAAATAATACTCTTTAATGACTTTGTAAACATGATAGTTAGTGATGTATTGCTCTCAAATTAATTATAAATGGTGGAAAATATAGTCTTTGACATAGGTAGGGACTAACAAAGAAAAAGGTAACAATGATATGTAATAAACAAATTATAAAATAAACAAGTGGAATAAGCAACGCAGTTGCTTAGTACCTGCCACTTATGTAAGAAACAATGTAAAGTAAATTAGCATCAGACATCATTCATGGTCATTTACAACTCCATGAGTGATTTAGGCGTTAAGTATCCCTTCGTAGTCTTATGAGAAATTTTTGGTTAAGTATCCCTTCGTAGTCTTATGAGAAATTTTTGGTAGACATGAAACACCTAACACTAGACACTACCATCCATGGGATACTTAACGCCTAAATCACTCATGGAGTTGTAAATGACCATGAATGATGTCCGATGCTAATTTACTTTACATTGTTTCTTACATAAGTGGCAGGTACTAAGCAACTAGGTTGCTTATTCCACTTGTTTTTTTGCTTTTAACTTCTTACCATCTTGTAATAGCCATAATAACTAACATTGAATTGGAAGATGGGTAGAATTAGGAGAGCAAATTAGCACTCACAAACACTTTCAAGGAGTGAAGTCCAATATACATTTTGTGTACTTTATCCTTTTGGTTTTGATTTGGTCTAAGTAGTGAAGTTCAATATACATTTTGTCTACTTTAGTTTTTGGTTTTGATTTCGTTTTTTTTTTGGTTTTGTATGGAAATGTTTTGATATTTGTTTTCAAAAATAAATTTAATTTTTTTATGTATAATTTTTTTTTTTTTAAATTACACTTAAAAAAATTGAATATCAAGATAAATCCATCTTATTTTATTTTATACAAATACTTAGAACAACCCTAATATCCTCCAAATAACAACATTTAATTAATACCAATAAAATGGCAAATATGGCACACAACCCAAAATTGAAAAAAAAAATTACTTGTCCCAAAAATAAAGACCCCTTTGAAAAAGTTGGTCATGATCATAGAATTAAACAATAAATTGAAGCTTTGAACATAAAAGATCTCAAAACAAAGTTGCCTATTACGCTTCACTATATAAACACTATAAACCATTTCGACTGGTCGAGTTATTTTAGTGATCTTTAAGTTGTTTAACATGAATATAATGAGACTTTGCCTGTTCCTGATAGCATTTCCCGACGCGATTCACAGAATCCGGGAGGAATAGACGCCCCTTATAAAAACTATAGTCCGCGTACAGGGTAAGAGTTTACTTGCCCGACCGCCGATCTGCGTTAAAATCGAACATACTTTTCATTCTATATGTCTCCATTCTCGGCAAGAATCCGATGCAGAAGAACACGTTTCCTCCCCATTTAAGCACTCCCTCTGTCGTTACTGCTATGATCTACAGCGTCAGTAAACTAGGCTCCTTTCGATTCGCCGAAGTTCCCGGGATGATTGGTTTTTCCCTTTTCCTCCTTTATGACAAAAGCAGGCGTGCCCTTCAAAGCAGGGTTATGTTGCTGGCTAGAAAAAGCACAACAGTGAAGTGAAGAATCTAAATAGTACCAAAACAATTCTTACGTGTTTCTGAAAGCGTTGTAGCCAATTAAAATTGCTTTAATATCCGGTCGAGCTGGTGGAAATTTTAATCCCTAACCTATGATATATCTGTATAATTAAATTGGTTTACGATCCGATATAATAATAACTACAGGCAATTCAAAATCTGTTTCCCACATTTTTCCACCTTCATTTCTCTTCGGTCTCATGAGTGAAAAGACTTTATACATGCATGATTTAGATTTAAGTATTATTCCACTTTCACAACAATTACGAAAGACAACTAAGGTTTTAATTTATTCGATTTATGAAAGGTTGGGCTATATTCATTTTCATATCACAGAAGAACAAATCGAAACAACAATCATAATTCAATCATGATTACAACACATCGATAGCAACAACGCTCTCTTATTCAGACGGTATAAAATTATAGAATTTGAAGTAAATATATCTAGCAGGCTTCTTTCAGAAGATAATTTAAAACAGTCACCATTTGAATAGTAAACAGCCATTTGCTTTTTTAATATTTTTAGTAACATTGCACAGAAACGATTTCAATAGCGAAGAGCCATTTCATATTCCAGTGGCTCCATTGAATAGCTGTAAGTAAATATTTGAAATTCCAACGGTTTGTCGTCACAAAAGAATGTTATTGAGAGCTCTTCGACCTGGCGTTTAAAATTTGCAAGCCCATATACCTGTGTGCATGTACAAAATAACAATAATCAGAAATGGAATGTGACAATAATCGAAGAAAGCAAAATACAGATTAGTTAAAATGCAGAGAGCAAATTGGAAAACACTTGCAAATTTAATCAGCTTACCTTCCTAGCATCATTACTGTTGCCTGGGGATTAGTTCCAGGAGACACACTGAAGGTCGACCCATCAATCACCCGCAGAGAATCGATCCCTAGAAATTGGTAATTCTCATTTACAACAGTGCCCAATTGGCAACCGCCATGATAGTGCCATAGTGTAGTCATAGTCTGCAAGCAGAATGCTTCCATGGCCTCGTTGTCGCTTGTATTTGCAGGGAGTTGAGGACCAATAAATCACATTGTATAATCCCTAAGGGAACGTGTTTTCAAAACCTTACTTATGGTGCGCAGTCCATTTACACAATTTTGTAAATCCACCCTGTTTGAAAAGTAGTTAAACCGCACAGAAGGATTAACTTTAACATCCACAGACCTTAGACGGAGCTTCCCCTTTGACAAAGGCCCTGCTATCTTCTCAATAATGCTTCCCATATAGATATATCTGTCAGATGAATCTGGGCGCTGTGTAATTTGTGATCTCGAAACTTCTTCTGGGTCGTTTTCTAGAGGCCCGCCACTTTCATAAAACCGGTTGTAAATTGGAGCACTCGATGCTTCGATAAAGGTTTCTGGAAGTATTCCAACAACTTGAATCAAAGAATACTCAAGAGGAAGAGGAGAGATCACAGTAATACCATTTTTTGGATTATCGGCCATTCCTTGTCCAACACCAGGTAAGTCCAGGACCACAGGAATCCCAAAAGATTCCAGCTGCTCACGAGGGCCGATTCCGCTTAGAAGTAGGAGCTGGGGACTCCCAATAGCACCAGAAGAAATAATCACTTCGCCTCCTCTGGCCGGATTTAAAACAGCCCGATGAGAGATTCCGTTTACGTCCATATATTCGACCCCATAAGCCTTGCTTCTTGACCTAATTCCTCCTGTTAATCAAGCAGCATGACATGATTTATTTTGTCCATAATCAAGAAAATGCTCTGCAATACTTTTATGCACTCAATACTTTCGATCAAGAAAATGTAGTGCAATTCTTTAAGCACTCAATAACTTATATCAAGAAAATGCACTGTGATTATGTAAGCAGTCAATAATATCAATCAAGAAAATGCACTGCAATTCTTTAAGCACTCAATAGTTTCTATCAAGAAAATGCAGTACAGTACTTCTAAGTAATCAATAAAATGCTCTGCGATACTTTTATGCACTCAATAATTTCGATCAAGAAAATGCAGTGCAATTCTTTAAGCACTCAATAACTTACATCAAGAAAATGCACTGCGATTATGTAAGCACTCAATAATTTCAATCCAGAAAATGCACTGTAATTTTTTAAGCAATGAATAATTTTAATTAAGAAAATGCACAGCAATTCCTTAAGCAGACAATAGTTTCAATCAAGAAAATGCAATACCGTACTTCTAGGTACTCAATACCTTCGATCAATAAAATGCACTCCAATTCTTTCAGTACTCAGTAATTTCAATCAAGAAACCGCAGAGAAATTCTTTCGGCACGAAATAATTTCTATCAAGAAATGCACTTCAAAATTTCTTTGACGAAAATCCGCTGTAATTCTTGAAGCTCTAAATACTTTTCATCAAGAATTACAGAAAATGTGCAGCAATTCTTTAAGCACGCAACAATTTCTATCAAGAAATTGAAATCCAATCCTTCTCGTGAAGATTTGCAGAAAAGAAAAATGAGGAAGAAACAAACCTCATGCTCCATGAGTGAAGAGTATCCGGGAAGCCATTGCGCGCAGCACAATGTCGAGATTGGAAAATTTAGCATGCTGCAACAGATCAGCCGAGGAATGGCATCTTCCGTTGCTATCGAAAGTCGACCCACCAATTTTGGTTCCCAGAACATGTTCCAAGCTGTATCCATGGTATGGCCAGACTCCAGCTTCATAAAGTCCATTTCGGAAGGCAGTTTGCCACTGTCTCAGATTAGGGCGAAATACTACCATGTCTTCAACCCAACGGTATGATTGATTAACCAGGGTTTCATCCCAGCCTGCGCTTCGTATGAACGCGGATCCCGCTCTGGAATAGAAGCCAGCGTTTATGCTGCTGCTTCCTCCCAAAACTCTTCCTCTTGAATTTACGATTCCCTCCTCTGACGTAAAGGTCTGTGAGGGAATGGATTGAATCTCTCAGGCATTCCCCGCCTACAAATACAGGTGATTATCTGTCCAAAATAATCAAACGTCAACAGATCATTTATCCACCAGTCCTCCGAAGTCATGGATCCGCTGACTCTTTCAATTATAAATAACATAATAATAAAATAAATGCTGATGTCATAGTTGCCATGTGTCAAGCGAAAACCAGATACCAAACTCCAAAGCTGACATCATCTTTGATTGGCCAGTTAAAAGTTGACAAAATAGAAAAAGCAAATATTTTTATTAAAATTTAAAATAATTTTTTGCAAACTCTAAAGCTAAACTTTAGAAAATAGATTTTAAATTTTTGGTCAAAGGGCAACTAATAGAAGGTCAAAGGGCAACCGATTACTATATACCTGCTGTGGCAGGTATAAAAATCAAGGGGTCATGGAAGAAGAAGCTAATAACTTTGAAAAAACTCTAGTTTAATTTTAAGTTAACTCATTTAAGAAGAATTTAGTGCCTCACATGTTTAATCTAAAGGAAAGAGTGATGAGCCATGGAAGGCCTTAATGCTTAAACTTTGAAGATGGAAAGTTGATCCCTAGCATTGATTATGTGGATTTGGTGGAAAATGCAAGATATGGTTTTTTTAAAAAGAAATAATATTTTTTATTCTAAAAACATTAGAGTAGTTAGTTCAATTAGCTTGAAAAGAAAGCAAAATGTTTAATTCCAAAAACATTAGGGAGTTGTTAGTCCAATTAGCTAAACACCAGCATAGATCCATTGAACGCGAATATATCAAGCACCCACATGGATCCAATATCTTGAGTTGTAATTTTTTTTTAATCTTAAATTTTTTATGTCATAATTTTTATTTTAATCTTAAAGTGTTTGTTTTAATTTTTATTTTATTTTATCAAGGCAACATGATTTTTTTTAATTTCTTTTATTTTTGGTAACATAATGTTATGTTAGGCAACAACATCTTCCCCATGTTACAAGAATCCCATAAGTAACATTTTAATATCTCATTTGGCTATTGTTGTCCTTAATGAGAGTCATGGGGCTCATAGGATCCCTTACCCCCATCAACCAAATGAACATATCCAGATACATACATGATGGGGTTTATTTACTTAATTTTGAAACCAACAAAGAATCTACTCTTATTTAACATCACAAAAATCTATTCTTATTTAGCATCGATTTGCATTTAGCTAGAAGAATAGATTCTTCATCATTGATGGATCTCAAAGTATTAATGAAGCAACAACTAAATTGATTTGAAATATTGTTCATCAAATGATGCCTCACACCTCCTGTCTCATTTCATTCTAGTTCATTTTTCCTTGCTTCTTGAATATTGTCTACAACTTGTTATCCTAAATTCACAATACTTTTATCTTTTTTCCCACTTTTTTAATCAAGTAATAAGTTAAGGCTATATTACTTTCCTCTATCCTAAATAAAAGTATGGTTCTAATCTTGCAGTGAACAAAAAGGAGGTCGTCATCAACACATAGTAGCTCGTAATAAACCTTCATAGAAATTCTTTAGTGGTTGCAGTCCATGATAACACACCATAGTAGAGGAGTAAGATGAAGGCACCAAGAGGTATCATTCACACCAACAAATAAAAAACAATAGTCATGCTCTTACACATAGAATGGAGGATCTTTCAACTCTTCAATGGTTGCAACATTCAAGAGAAATATTTCATAAAATTGTTGTGGATGCACCATAGGTTCCACCTCAATGGAGAGAGTTTTCATGTATGTAGCAATTTTACACCAAATAGGTCGCATGCATGCTTAAAACAATGAACCGATGCAATAGCAACAATTGAAGATCGATCTTATTTTTTTCAGAGAGGTTGTAGTTCAACTCCTCAACACAAAGATACGATGATTTAGTTCATAATACTTGGAAGAGGGCCCACTTCATTAGTCACAAATCATTATCACAACTCCATATCTAAAGAGACTTTGCGTTCTCACACCAATCAACAATAGAGTGGTATTCACCCATTCAAATTATAGTTGAGATAGAAGGTCCATGCTCGCATATCTCTTCACAACGAGTTCGACAGCACTCCAACGCGTTGGAGGAGAGATGCCATAACACATCAAGCATGAAGTTCAAACTAAGTAGTAGTCTCTTTTTTTAGCTCAAAATGTTTATGCACTTATTCCACACTAGTTCGTTCAAATTTCCACAAGAAACAACAATATATTGGCTCTTTAATGCTCCATATAATGGTCATAAACTAAGGGAACATGTAACCCTAGCAAAATTCAGAAGACAATTCTCAAGAGACAAATGCAATGGACCTTCAGATTTGCAAATGGATTGTGGGTGTGAGTGAGACGTGATGCCCAAATCCACTTTTCACAATATGTGAGTCTTCAACAATTGCTCTAATACAATACTCCACATAATCTCTCCTTCCCAACTTGAGATGAAATGAACATGTAGATGATATCCACCATGTAGACATAATTATTGCAAGGACATTAGCAACTTTGTAGCAATTAGACCCTTCAACTTTTTCTTTTGATGTAGTACAATTCAAAGATGACATCTCAGAGTGTTATCTATCCAATGTATAACTTGGACGCAACCTTCAAAGTGCTCTTCTCATACTTCTCCAGCATAGGTCTTCAACAATCTCAGGAACTCTTCATATGCACTTCAAGATCATATGAAGGTTGTGGGAAGGACATTGCAATCTATCAAGAGAAGTCAAGATCTCGATCATGTCAATTGTGATGATGGAAACACTAGTAGGCTCATGCAAAAATAACTCACTCAGCAACAATTTCATGCTTCAAGCAATTCACACAGAAAGAACAAGTCACAACTTTCCAACATTATCAAAAATTAAAAATGGGTTATTTAGCATAGCATGAAGGTCAGACACAACACCATAAACTCAAATATCCACTTGAAATAGACTGTGCAACAGTCACAACTTTATTTTCTCATCGAGATAGGGTTTGTTGGCCTATGAAATGTGGATGCTAAGTGTAGTTAGGGTGCATCGGATTTCTTCTGCAATGATGTTGAGTCACAAACTCTATGCTTGATCTTGAAATTCACTTTTATTTTTCAATAGTTACGTTAGTGCTTGTTCCCGGTGGCAATAGTTTTCAAACAAGAGGTCGAATAGGGTGGAAAAATTGAGTGCATGCAGACAGAGATAAAAGGGGGGATCTATATGGAGGGAACAAGCTCATGGGGTCGATTATAGGGGAGAGGAGTGTTGATGTAATTGTAACTTCAGAATGTATTCACTTATATTTCTTATCTATTGTAACCGGATGTTTATTTCGAGATGTACTTGTTTCATGTCATGCCCTGATTTTTCGATCAGGAAGATCTATAATGTAAACAAGTCATGTCAAGTCATTGTGTGTAACCCTCCTATTGTCTAAGGGTTAAAGTGTTGAAATATTGTAACTTCGAAGAATATTCTATATGTATCTTTTTGTGGTCCCCGATGGTCCTACCAGGAGAACCACTTGTATTACATTGTACACCGATGCTCCTAATAGGAAGAACTAATAAGAGTCATGAGGTAGTCCCCTCTAATTGTAAAGGTGGGTTATTAGCACCCCAGTGTGGTTACTTGAGCCTACATGTGTAACTTGAGCCTACATGATTTAACTCAAGCCTACATGTCAAATGAGTTAACTTAAGTAAACGAATAAATATAAATAGAGGTGTAGTGCTCCTCATTTGAGACACACACTCTCACTTGTGTAGCGCATTAGTGGAGAAGAGAAGAGTAGCTGGAGAAGGAGGAGGATCAGGCTTTGATCTCCTTGTTGGTTTTAACTTTTATCTTTTCGGGGAATCTATATTGAGGAAGCTTTTGCTGGGTTTTTCCCTTTAGGGTTTTCCCAGGATAAATCTTTGTGTTCCTTTTGTATGGTTGTGCTTGTCTATCTTTTAGTGATCCTATTTATATGCTTTTGTTATGAATTCGAAATGAAATTCTAATGATCTAGCTTAGCATATGAAAATTTAACATGGTATCAGAGCCACCCTGAAAGAAGAAATTGTGTAGCTACAGAAGCTAGGGATTCTTACTTTTTGGGTATCTATCCACAATCGATCAGCAAAAGAAGGCTGGACTGACTCTCCATTGAAGGGCGCATCTTTCTGTCGAAGCGGAATTCGATTCCGAGCATTTTCAGTTTTGGTGTGGAAAATTAAGGATTTCTACATAAGAGGAATTTTTTAGTGAGCTTGGCATAGGATTGTTCTCCTCATCAAAATCTAAGTTTAGAGACCTGGATCAAGAAATTTGGTTGGGTGAAACTCTGGGAAAGCCAAACCCTAGTTTGACCCCGAGCTAGAAAAACCCGAAATACTAAAACTGCTAAGTTTTGGTACTTTCGCTATATTCCACGATTGGCGGAGGCTCAGGAGTTAAAAAATATAGAGGACAAAGAAACGATCTGGATTTACACTGTATCAAAAATTCAGCCTCATATTCGCTATATTCTGGGAGATATGATCCCTCCAAGTTAGGGTTCCAGCCTCTTCCAGAATTCATCCCTAAACAGGAAACCTGGGGAAAATTGCTATATCTTGGGCTACAAAAGTCCAAATGGAATTCCTGAAGATATTACAGAAAGAGAAAGGACTTTAATTTCTATGATCCAAATATTAGACTCAGAAGATGAACCAGTGACACGTGGAATGCCGTACAACTTCGTTGTTTTGAACAATCCTGTAACAGGTCACCGTGGGAAAAGGATAATAAATCCCAATTGATGAAACCAATTCTGATGAAAACTATGGTGTTGGATCAGGGACATGTGAGTTTACCTGAGTGAGAAATTGCAGACACATAGGAGTAGTAATTTCGTAGATATCACAGAAACAGTGACAGGCATTTCTGTAGAAGAAATTGGAAAACTAGGGCTTCCTGTTCCGGAAGCTTCCCTCCACTGTTTTCAGAAAAGGAGTACATTAGACAGCTCCATTTGAAGAGATCTATATTTTTATCCAATCATATCTTAAATATTCCAAGTTTTGAAAATTAGGGTTTCTCTGACAAACCCTAAATCAGCTAGCTCTGGAAGTAGGACGGACACCTCAAATCGGTAAGAACTAATCTTTTGCTATTTGCATTTGAGGTTCTAATTTCAAAGTGATCTATCACATCAGCTTGATGATAAGCTTGGTAAAGTTGACAACTTCCAAGCATGGAAGTATTTGATCTCTCTAAAGAAAATGAATTGGACACCTACATAAGTAGAGAGGTTCTAGTTCCATACGGAGATGAGGCTCAAAGCCTTACACAAGAAGAACTTGATCAAGGCCAAGAAGATCATTGTTGATTCAATCACGGATCAACTTGTACCACAAGTGTCTTCCCTAAAGACACCGAATATGTTTGATTCCTTGATCAAGCTATTTGAAGATAAGAACTTAAATCACAAGTTGGCTTTGAGAAAACAGTTGAAGAATGTGAAGATCCAGAATGCAGAACGACTTGAAGCGGTAGAAGAAGAAGTGGAGAATGCAGAAGTGGTGATAGCCACCTTGAATGGCCTCCCAGGATCATGGGATTCATTCATGCAAAGAATGTATGCTAGAAGGAATTAATTGCTTTCAGCTCGACTCATAAGAAGAGAAGAAGAAGATGGGAGCAATTGAATATCAAGCTCTCACCATGCAAAGAAGATCCCTCAAGTGATGAGGAATATGAAGAACTCAATTCTTGAAGAACCTCTTATTCATCTTATCATTTGGATAAGAAATGATGATTTCATGAATGAGGAAGATAAAGCAGAATGATCAAGATGGAGTCTACCCAAGAAACAAATAAAAGATAAGTATTCAATTGTCATTTCATGATATTGTTTTGTTATACATTTGATTATATCCAGTTGATGTGTTATGCATGATAGATTGTTTGCATTAATGACTGTATACCACTAATATGCATGTGATGGGTAAGTAGCTCATGGTGCTATACAACTCTCCATTGCTACTTATCAAAACTCTTTGCTGACATATTGGATTAGAATCTCAATGATGTCATGGTAGAGATGGAAGGCATCTAGAAAGTTTATGTGAGATATGGATGAATGTTGTATTGTCTAAACAGTTGCATGATGCATAAGAATTTGTCGTTTTATGAAATAGTTCTAACCATGCAACTGGTGCATTTGAATTGTAGGAAAGGTCCTGTACAACCTCCTACATGAAAAGAAGGATGATACTTGTTCCGAAGAACAAGTGATGACAATTCAAGATTCACTCCAATAAACATGAATCTGAATCTCCCAGGGTCAGAGACACCATGACGGAAGAAAGAGCTTCAGAGAGAGGTAGATCCACCTTGAAGGATGAATACCACCATGGGTACAAGAGATAACTCAAGATGAAGAAAAGAATGCTATGAAATAAGCTATGATCAAAGAATAATAGTTGATCATGGGGAATGATGTATACGATATGATTTCGAGACATAAAGGGAAGTACGTAGTATCTTCCATATGGATCTACAAGAACAAGTGTACAAAGCAAGGTTCGTGATTTGCCTCAGAAAGAATAGACTATGACATGACATACTCTATTGACCAGTATATATCAAGCATAGAACCACCTGTACAGAATGAAGAGGGAAGATGATACTCCACTTCAGGGGGAATGACTACAGAAAATTATATCTAAGTTCAACATGGTATGACATGATGGATAGATTCGTGATGGATTGAGACTTTACCAAGAGTAAAGTGGGTTCCAACCTTCAAGGTTGAATGCAGAAGACTAGGATATGTTGATGACCTGAGAAGACAAACTCATAGAAGATGTTATGATACTAGAATGATGTTTAAGATATAGTACTCAAACCAGAAAGCAAGAATGTGGTATCTTCCAAATGGATTTGCAAGATAAGATATGTTGCTGATAGAAGTAAGGTAAGACTTGTGGCTAGAGGTTTATTTCTGAAGAGACACTTAATCCAGGAAGCAAGGTACACTTCCTTCAAAACTATCATGGTAGTTTATTCCATGATGAAGTAAAGACAAGCCTTCCTTAATGGTATGATTGAGGAAGAGTTTTACATCGAATAGTCATGAGGATTTGAAGTTGAAGACAGATGGAATCAAGTAGGCAAGTTGAAGAAAGCCCTCTATGGCCTGAAGCAAGCTCCCAGAGCTTGGTATGGAAGAATAGATAGCTTCCTGATGAGCATGGGCTTTGCCAAGAGTAAAGTCGATCCTAACCTTTCCTACAAGGTTGTAGAAGATGAACCTATCATTCTATTACTATATGTGGATGACTTATTCTTGACAGGGAATGAGAAATAGATCATGGAAAGCAAGAAGAAACTAGCAGAAGAATTTGAGATGAAAGACCTTGGGTTAATGCATTATTTCCTAGGTCTGGAAGTATGGAAAAGTTCAGAAGGAATATTTCTCAACCAAGGAAAGTATGCGGTAGAGATATTGAAGAGATTCAATATGCTGGAATGCAAAGTCATGGCCACACCCATGGACTCCAACCTGAAGCTCTTAGATGATGACTCATTAGAGTTAGTGGATGTGACTCACTACAGACAGATCATTTTGTCATTGATGTACTCAACAAATACCAGACCAGACATTTGTTTTGCTGTGAACACCTTAAGTCAATATCTTGTTCAACCAAGACGGGTTCACCTAGTAGCTAAAAAACATGTGATGAGATATCTGAAAGGGACTATAGACATTGGTCTATACTATGATGGTAGCCATGAGTATAGATTGTATGGCTACACAGATGCAGATTGGGCTGGAAGTATCTTAGACAGGAAAAGCACATCAGGTAGATGCTTTTGTTTGAGGTCTGCTATGAGTTCATGGTTTAGCAGGAAACAGTCCAGTGTTTCTCTTAGCACGGTTGAAGCAAAATACATAGCAGATTGCTCTACTAAGTTGTGAATCCATATGGCTTCAGAAGCTGATATCAGGTCTCTTCGACCTGAATATGGATACTACAATGATTCTATGTGATAACCATAGTTGTGATGACAAAGAACCCTGTGTTCCGACGTAACACATAGAAATCCGGTATTTCTCCATACAAGATAAGATGCAGATGATGATACTGTAGATGCAGATGATGGTGATTCATTATTTCTATACTGAATATAGAGATGATGATGTTTCGGTATTCCCATACTAAAGATATAGATGATGATGATTTCATAATTTCCATACTGAAGATATAGATGATGATGATTTCAGTATTCCTGTTAGAATAATCAACCCATAGTTTACCCACTTAGACATTAATTTAATTATTTTTGTCTTATTTGCCTAGTTCATGTGTCCCACCTTGTGCAAGTTGCTATTTGCCTATCCATAATGGTCAAACTTGACTTATTTGACCCATGTAGCACTTTGGAAAGCTAAAGGAATCAATTCTGCTTTATTCCTGGACTCCTAGGCGCCCTTCTGCTTTTTCTGCTTTATTGCTTGCTTTTTCAGTCTTTTAAGGCAAAAGGAAAAGCTAGACTAGGTGAGGTTGACTAGTTTTTTGTCCTACACATCCTCCTCTCTTTTCTCCATGCAAAAGCATGTATGAGCTTCCATTCCACCACTCTTTAGCTTGCATGTGCCTTTTTTCCAATTCGTGAGCTCCATGACAGATTTGGGATCAGCTTTTTACACCTATGGGGGATTTGCTTATTTTTGGTAAGCCTGCTTTATGCTAGATTTGGATGCCTCCTCATGTATTCAATTTCCTGATGTATTTTATTTATTCAGCAACCTATGTTATTACAGGGTTGGCTATTGTACACTTACATAATACAGTTTAGTGTTACAGCTCCATTTTCAGTCTCTTTTGTGAGTGATTTTGCATGATCAATTGTTAATTGTTGTGAGTAAAATTAATCTATTACTGGGTTTAATTTCCACATGGTATCAAAGCTGGTATAGATTGTATTCTCTCCTTCAAAATTGTTTTGCAAGTTCGACATCAGTGACTGGGAGACTTCTACTGACAGCCGAGACAGATTTTCTAGAGCTATGGATCAATCACAGAAAACTATCTTGACTCCCTTCAATTTCTTTGAATGGAAAGAAGAGATGGAGATACTGTTGAGAGCAAAAGGCCTCTACAGGGTGACTATGGCAACAGAAGCAGAGCCCAATGCAGTTGCAGAGAAGATTAAATGGCACAACAGGAGGGATGAGGCCTATGGCCTTCTGTGCCTGAGTATTTCCAGAGACCTCCTTTTCCATCTTGATGGATTGACATCACCGAATGAAGTATGGGAGAAGCTTGCTGATCTTTTTGGAAAGACAGATGAGATGAGGGGACATCAAATCGAGAATGAGCTAATTTCTCTAAGTCCCAGTAGCTTTGAATCCCTGCAGCTATATTTCTCCAAGTTCAAAGAACTAGTTTTGCAGCTGAAACAGTGTGGGATCGAAAAGAAAGATGATCAGCTCGTCCTGGCCATCCTCTCAAAGCTAGGCCCTGACTAGTCAGTGTTTGTTTTGACCTTCTATGCCACAAAAGTGACAGCTCGAACCTAGAAGATGCCTAGCCTTGCAGATTTCATGGAATCTCTCACACAAGAACAAGACAAGCTGGTGATGATGGGCACCATCAAACCATCCAAAGATCAAGCTTTGATTGTTGGAGATTTGAAGGTGGATTCAAAAAGCAAAAAGAAAGCTAAAAAGCCACCTGAGCAAAAGAGAGACAAGAAACAGTCTCCGGAGGATCTACAAGGTCCCAAGAAAAATACCCAAAAGAAGAAAAACAAAGGTGAAATGAACAAGTGCACATACTGCAATAAGGGCAATCACTCTGAAAGCTCTTGTATGAAAAAGTAGATTGATATGCTGACCCAACTCCTGGAGAAGAATGGCATCTCCCTTCCAGAAAGCTCAAAGAAGAGAGAAGGAGGATCAAGTTCTAATGACAGAGAGAGAGTTCATGCATTGGTTGCTGGCACATCAAGCTCACCTAGTTTTATCATTGATTCTGGAGCTTCAAGACACATGGTTTCGACTAAGGAGGCCTTCTCCTCACTGGACAAGTCGAAAGGACCATCTATTGTACTGGGAGATGACTCTCTCACTAAAAGTATGGGCAAAGGAAGGATAGATCTTGATCATGGTCAGTTCAACAATGTGCTGTATGTCCCTGGTCTCGCCTCCAACCTCCTGTCAGTGTACCAGATGACCCACACTGGGTCTCCTAAGAAAGTCATATTCTCCCCCGATGAAGTTGAGATCACAGAGATCTCAAGTGGTAGATTCATTGCAAAAGGAGTTGCAAATCATGCTCAAAAGGTATACATGTTCTCACACTTCCTACCCTACTCAAACCCCTCTGCTCTTCTTATCCATGCTAATGAAGCTAGCAAGCTATGGCATGAAATATTTGGCCACCTAAATTACAAGTATCTGTCTGATCTTAGTGAGAAAGAGATGGTCATAGGGTTGCCCAAGATAAAATTTTCCAAAGGATTCTGCCAAGGCTGTATCCTAGGAAAACACCCAGAGCACAAATTTGAGAGAGCTAGTCATAAGAGAACCTTTGCACCCCTCGAGCTGATTCACAGTGATGTTGCTGGCCCATTCCCTCATATGTCCATGAGTCAGGCCAAATATGCATTGACTTTTATTGATGACTTTTCCAGGTATTGCTGGGTTCACTTCCTGAAACACAAGTCTGAAGTTTTTGGCCTATTCAAAGTCTTTAAGGCTTTGGTTGAAAACTAGTCTGGAAGGAAACTCAAGGCCCTCAAATCTGACAATGGTGGTGATATGTCAAGTCTGATTTTATTAATTATTGTGCATATGTAGGTATTCAGATGCAGCATTCTATCCCTTACACACCAAAGCAAAATGGTGTTGCTGAGAGGAAGAATAGATCACTGAAGGAGATGGCAACATGCATGATGGAGGCCAAAACTTTGCCACCAAAGTACTGGGCTGAAGCTATCAACTATGCAGCCTATATCTAGAATAGGGTGCCTCACAAACAGCTTGATGGCATAACTCCCTTCGAAGCATGGAGTGGGCACAAGCCAGATGTGACCCATTTCAGGATTTTTGGCTCAAAGGCTTGGGCTAGAATCCCAACAGAGAAGAGGAAGGCTTTGCAGCCCCAAAGCCAAGAGTTTCTTATTGTTGGATACTATAAAGATTCAAAAGGGTACAAGTTGATAAATTTGAGCACAAACAAATCCTTCATTGAAATGTGTGTTCAGTTTGAAGAAGAACCCCTTGCAGCAGTGGAAGTTGGTGAAGCCTCTTCACCACCTGAACCTCAAGAAGTAAGTAAAGAGTTTGTTGAACATGCTGATTCTGATTTGTCTGATGGAGATGATTTTATTGCAGACCCAAACAGCCCCACAAGGCCTAAATGGGAAGCCAAGACACTACATGCAGCAGGAGAGCTAGCTGGGGATCCCAATGACCCAAGGAGGACTAGATATCAATTTGAGAGTGGTCTGTGAATGAAGGATCCTATGTTTGCTGAAAAATGCTATTTGATGGTGGAGTCTGATCCTCAAACATATGAAGAAGCAGCAGGAGATCCAAGATGGAAAACAGCCATGAAGGAGGAGTTCAGCTCACTCCAGAAGAGCAACACATGGGAGCTAGTGGATCTTCCTCCAGGAAGAAAGTTAGTCCAGTGTAAGTGGGTCTATAAGACCAAATTTGCTGCCGATGGTTCACCACTGAAGTACAAGGCCAGATTCGTAGCCAAGGGATACTCACAGGTTCATGGCATAGATTACAATGAGACCTTTTCCCCAGTGGCAAAGATGGATTCCATCAGGCTAGCCTTAGCCATTGCAGCCTC
>LPNX010893379.1:42404-160955 GCA_001517045.1 Pseudotsuga menziesii | reverse complement strand
CAAACAATTGCTAAAATGACATATCAAATGCCAATGAAAAAATTCTGAAAAATAACAGATAGAAAGCTAACACGATTGTTTACAACTTTTGTTTTTACTCAAAAATAAAATTCTAAACACAAATACAACTTTTCTTTGTTCGAAGTTGAGAAACATGTAAAAACAAATTCGATTTTGTCATAGACCCCCCCAAAATAGACACCCAAATTCATGATTTCACCCCTGTATCCCTTTTAATATTCAGTAGTCAATAAAAATCCCAAACTATTATCCACTTGTAATCCTTAAAACAAATATATGGGACTCTGGCCATGTTATTAAACCATGAATTATTGTCCCAAGTTTTAGTGATCATAGCTCATTGGAGAAAAAAAGATGCCATTGGCATCACATGAAATGCATATCACTACATGATCAAACCCAAAATTAACCACCATATGGTGAATCCTTATCCCAAGCATTCTACAAAGTTCAAGACCATGCCCCATCCAAATGAAGCCAAGATCCATACACACTATGAGTTGATGATACTATATACATATCACTACATGATCAAAACCATAAGTAACCACCATATTCATAATCCCTAACCCAAATTCCCCACCAAGTCCAAGACTAATCCCCATCCAAATTGATCACAAGATCCTTATGCACCATGTGTCAAATTATACTAGATCCATTTGTTCATATAAAGACTTAAGAAGTCGGTATTTCTTTGCATGTGGGATATATCTGACATGAAAAATGAAAAATGATAGGATATTAGATTCCATATGCACTATGTGTTAAATGATGCCAAATACATATTGCTACATGCCCAAACCCAAGAGTAACACATGATATACCCTACACGGGAAAGGGAAAAAATCCATAATCTTATGCTTCATAGGAATTATGTGTCAAATATGTTTCTTTGCATATGGGATATATCAACCATAGTAAAATTAAATGCAACAACCATGAACTTTCGTCGCAATAGCCATGAAACGTTCGTCACAATAGCCACGAAACTTTTGTCACAATTGCGACGAAAGTTTCAGAACGTTTCTATAGCGATGGACATCGGGGGCATTTTCATTTTTTTCCAAAAATTTGAATTCCTTTTCCATGAAAACAATGTTTTTAACTTTTTCGTGGCAAACTTTCGTGGGAAAATTGAGCCATATGTAGTAGTGAAAGGTTTTATCATCCATTTCCTTGTATGTATTCAACCACTCCTTATTTGATGTATACTTATTTGGGTTTACTCCATCAAATACATATTCCTGAAGCTCTAGACTAGTTACTTTGGATTTTTCTTGCTTCTGTTTACCTTTCACACTGCTCTTCTTCATCGGTACCATTTGTCCCTCTTGTCCAATTTTCTACTTTTTTGTTGTACTAGTAGTGTCTGCTCTTCAGTGTCCATGAAACCTGAATGTTCTCTCTTCTTTGAATTTCCTGAAAAAATGATTAATGATGAAATATTTCTAGCAAGTGCAACTATGTTAGAAAGATCCATTGGGGAAGAATTATTTCCAGGTATGGGTGAGACAGATTCTTGTTCCATGCTGATATTATCTAGGGTACTATTAGGATAACCTTCACAATTAGTTGCCTCTCCGAGTCCAGCTACTTCAGTATGTTCAAAAAGCTTGTTTTTGTTTGCCTATCTTCTTTTAGAGATTACCCTGCATGGATCATAGTTGATAGCATCCCCCAAAGAAAACCCTATTCTTCTGAGCAGATTATCAATGATTGGTAAAGAAACTCTAATTTTGAAAACATATGGCCCTACCACCTAGGTAAATTTAATATCTAAACTCTTCTTAAAAATTAAGATGTGTTCTTCCTCAACTGTAAGCCTTTGTCTAATAAATTCCAAAGAAAATATTCTAGTTATCAGAAAAGATGAAAGAATATAAGGCTAGTGCACAAATTCATATAACCTTATAATTGTTTCAAACTCTAAAAGGAACCAGTATCCTATCCTTTTACTAGGGTAAAGTTGCAATATTTCCTTCATGTATGGAAATACCCTGGGCAATCTTTCCTGAAAGAAAATGTTGTATATTTCTGCCATCAAAAAATTCATGAACTTGCAATAGTCCCGAGTCATTTCATTAGGTATTACCAACTTAGGAAACTATAGGTTATCTTCATTATGTGATAAGAACATCTTCAACAAAAAGGACTGGAATCTGAAAACTTTGGTACTGTGGAAGTTAACTAATTGAGAACAAATGTTTGTCAGCTAGGAATCATCAAAATTAAGGAAACACGACTAGAAAGACTGAACTGGAAGTTCAAACTTAATTGGGAAAGTACTTAAGATAAAAAATAGACTCAACAGTGACTCTGTAACATAACCATTAGTGTCAAACCCCAAAAATTGACTGGCTAAAGTTATACACGACTAGGGTTTCTTCATTAAAGAAAACTAAGTCAATAGGGTAATATAAACTTATAACCTGACTATCATGCTTCGAACATGACTTCAAAAAGGTTTCCTTACTCTCGGCTGCAGACTCTTGGAAGAATTGTATGATGTTTTCTTCTTTGTACTCCTGGGATAAATGAACAAAATCACCTGGGACAGATAAGGTTTTGCGGATAAAAGAGGAATGAATAGGGAAAATGATCCTATACTTAGGTTCATCCATGATGACTTCTTCAGCTACGAAATAATTATTTGCACACCACTCGACAAATTCAGGGAAATTGGGGGTCTGGTCAACATAGAAAAAATAAAAGAAATACCTTAAAACACCACGAGCATCACTACCCTGGTCCTTAAGATTTTTCTATGGTCAACATAGAAAAAATAAAAGAAAGACCTTAAAACACCACATGCGTCACTACCCTGGTCCTTAAGAATTTTCAAATTATTTTTAGTCATCTCAATTGTTTCATTCAATAAAATGGCATCAAAAACTTCAGCATTTTTGTCTTCAAATCTTCCCTCGACCTTCTGAAAAGAAACCCCTAACTCTTCACTATCTGCCACTTCTACCACTTCTATTTCATCCATTTTCAGAGATATTTGGAAATTTTCAGGATGCCTACCTTGTTAATTAGCACAGTGTTTCGACTCGTCCATGTTGGTACTTTGCGCATAGTTAGGGTTATCGTCAAAGCCAATGCTTAGAAAAAAAAAACCTTTGAACTCCACGTAGGTGTTTTTATATTTTTTTATGTTTCATAACCATTGTGCATCTCCTATAATCTATACCATAGATTTTATTTTCTTTGAAATCTAAGTCGTTCATGTGCACGATCTCAATACCAAGACTCGATAGTATCACCCTGCACAACTGGATTCGGTGGAATCAATATCAACCATTGATCTGCAATCTACCTTCATCAGAACTGTCAAACTATGAAAATCTTTAACATTTCATTGATCATTTCAAACCTGATCAATCGAGAAACTTTCGTTTGCGGAATGCACCTTATCCGTTAATTAAATCCCGACCACTATCGCAACCGTTGATCAACATGGCTGTACCACTTTTTGCAAGTTTCAATTTTGAATTTCTCTCTTCTAGTTCAATCTGCAGAATGCTCCAACGCCATTGATATTACCTTGTATCAATCTCATCCCTTCAAAGTTGGACCTATTTAACGGATTCTGCAAATCTAAAAAATTAGCTTTTCTTTGCATCTCCGATTTACGGAATTTATTTCCACCATTTACCTACAACCTCTTTAGTCTGAGCCGTCGATATTTCAGACCTTTTACCTCCATTCCCCTGATGAGAAAATTTCAATTTCTCCCCCATGTTTCAAACACTAGAACAATCCACCACCATAGATCAAACCCTTCAATTAAACAATCCACAATTTCAAATATAGTGCTAATAGCTGGCTCCACTAGGGATTCTATCCTCCCTGCGAGGTAGAAAAGAACCTTGTAGACCAGTTGCCAAATTCATTGTCAATCTAAATATTTTATTTTTACTTTCTGAAAGAAATATAAAAACTAAAATATGGCTACCCCTTCCGATCTTAGGGCCTTCTTTGTGGGCTTCAAATCTTCTAGCTCACCATATGTATTGATTGAAAGTAAAGAAGTATTTACACTATAATACATGAAATTTCCTTCCCCCTTATTTCAAATAATGCTACAGAAATCTCCCATTAACTAGACCTCCTTCATATTGAGACCCATCCCAATACTGTAGAATAAAAGCATTATTACCCCTGTGTGCTGCAATAATGTATGGACCTACCCACAAATGATCAAATTTACCATTATTTCCTTTGTATTCATGTGGAGCATCCCATTTTAACACCAAATCATCAATCTGGAAAGTGTCCTCTTTTACCTTTCTGTCAAAGGTATTCTTCATTTTCTCTTGATGTATCTGTAACTTATCATATGTTTTATCTCTCAGTTCTCTTAGCTCAATAATTTTGTTTATTCTCCTTTGCATATGGTTAGATTCTTCTTGTTGCTCCTGCAACAACTTCATAACTGGTACTCCTAGAGATGCTGAAAAAACCACTTCAGCTCCATACACCAATTGGAAAGGTGACATTCCAATAGATCTCTTTGTGCTGATTCTATCATCCCACAGGGCATATTTTATCTTTGTATGCCATGCTCTTTTATTATCTTCCAACAACTTCTTAATTATCCTCACCAAGCTTTTGTTAGAGGATTCTTCCCGTCCATTACCCTGTGGATAATATGCAGTAGAATGATTCAAACTTATATGATACTTATGACATAAATTTATCATCTTCCTGGAATTAAAAGAAACTGCATTATCTGTTACAATCCTCTTAGGACAACCAAATATTTCCAAAATATTATTCTCTAGCAAATCCATTATCACTGCATTTGTAGCTTTTCTAGTAGGCATTGCTTCAATCCACATTGTAAAATAATTAGTTGCTGTTAAGATCCACTTATGCTGTCCTGAGGAGTTTGTATTTATTTCCCCAATGAAATCCAACCCCCATTGTTGAAAAGGTGCTTCTATTGATATGGGATTAAGAGGGAGTGGAACCACTTTCCTCTTTCCATAAAAAATCTGACACTGATGGCATTTTGTGGTTTCTTAATACAAATCTGAAAATAATGAAGGCCAATAGAATCCTACTCTCAAAATTTTATTTGCAATTACCTTCCACAAATGATGTCCCCCACAATCTCCTTCATGGAAATATTTTTCTATTTGCTTAGCTTCATTCTCCAAAATACAATTTAGTAACACTCCACCAAGATCCTCCCAATAAAGACGTTGATTTAAAATATAGAATTTTGAATCCTTCAGCTTCACAGGCCTTGCTCTAGTTTTACTTAACCCTGCAGGAGGTTGTAAATTCTGCAACACATAAATAATATGAGCATACCATGGAGAAACAGATAAATCAGGCATCACCTGTACTTCTATGTCCAACTGATTCAATTTACCTGGCAGAAAATTTAGCTGCAGAGAATCACAATTGGAGTTTGTCATCATTTTAGCCAATCCCTGTCCCTTAATCAACTTTGTGGGATTAATTTCAATGTCATATTCCAAAAGCACTGCAATCCATTTCGCTATTCTCCCCTCTGGATCTGGTTGTTTAAGTATGCTCATTACCACACTGCTAGGAACATATGCGACTACATGTGAATGGGGAATGTAAATTATAAAATATTTTAGGGGCTTAATCAAAGCATATGCTTGTGTTTCCATGATATCATAGTTTAACTCTCCATCTCTTAACATCTTACTAAAAAATACTATAGGTTTTTCTTCACCTTGATCATTCGTTTGTAACAGAACAACTGCAACAATATGATCTGAAGCATACAAGAATACTAAAAAATATTTATAAAAATATGGACTTACCAGCATAGGAGCTTCTGAAATAGCTTGCTTTATATTCTTGAAAGATTTCCTAGCCTCCACTTTCCATTTTATTTCATGATCCTTTTCAGCATATTAGTAATGTTCATCAATATTTCAGAAAATCTAGGAAGGAATCTCCTCAAGAAATTTACCTGCCCAATGAATGACTGTACTTCTTTCTTACTTCTTGGTTCCTCCAGCTTCAAAATTGCACTCACCTTGTCTGGATAATTCCTTATACCTTCTTTGGAAATAATATGGCCCAAAATTTTTCCTTCTTCCAGAGCAAAATTTGATTTCCTTGGATTTAATGAAATGCCATATTTTCTACATTTAAGGAAAAACTTTTCCAAATGTTTGATATGTTCCCTCTTAGACCTGGAATATACATTAATATCATCCATGCAAATTACTACAAACCTGTCTCTTTCATACGCAAAAGCGATGTCCATAGCACGCTGGAAAGTGGCTCCTGCATTCATTAATACAAAATGAATCTTTGTGTACATGAATGTACCCCATGGTGTAGTGAAAGAAGTTTTATCCTGATATTCAGGAAACACCTTTATTTGATTATAATCTGAAAACCCATCCATGGTAGAAATTCTATCTGAACCTACCACTTTCTGCAAAATCTGGTCCATCTTTGGTAAAGGGTAATTGTCCTTCAAAGAGACTTTATTCAAATTTCTGAAGTCCACACACAGTCTTATTTCACCATTCTTCTTTCTAATAGGAACCAAATTAGCAACCCATTTTGAGAATCTCAGGGTTAAAATTATTTTTGCATCAAATAATTTTTTGATCTCCTTTTCAATGATATGCAATAGCATTGGATTAATCCTTCTGAGTTTCTGCCTAAATGGTTTTTCTCCAGGATTAATTGGAATAGTATGTTGTATAATGGAGGTGTCATACTCTTTGAGGTCATCGTAACTCCACGCAAATACATCAGTGTATTTTTTCATCAGGTTCACATACTCATCTTTTTCTTTAGCAGGCAATTTCTTGGACAAATTTATAATTATGGGATTCTCCTCGGTACCAATATTTTATCTTCAACAACGTTTTCAACAAGTTTGACTTTAGGATCTCTAACAACATCATTTTCGTAAAAAAAATTCTCTAAGGGAATTAAAACTCCGGGAATATGATTACTCTTCAATTGGACTATATCTTTTCCTCCCAGTGAGCCTTTCAACTTATCTGTTTCAACAACTCCTCCTTCATCTTCATCAACATCTTGAAAATTTTCAGAATCAACACTTTCATTTTCTATTTGTGTATTTAAATATTCACCAGAGAATTCATAAAATATTTTGATTTGCATATCATCTTCAAAAACCTGCCAGTACTTGGTATTGTCTGGTATGGAAGGCCTGTTCACAATGTCAACCTTGTATTTTCTTTTACTTGCAATAGGAGTTTTAAATTTTCCAACAACAATTGCCAAGGAATCTTCCATTGTATTATCATATCTAGGAATCACTTTGACACTGTATTCTGTGAAATAGTTTCCAAACATATCCCACACTTCATTCCTGTACACTCTCATTCTGGGATGCTTAGTTTGATAACTATCATTTACCTGATTTATCACATGTTCTGAATCTCCAAAAACTTGGACTTGTTTACCTCCCAAATCCTTTGGTGCATGCAAATCCGACAACAAAGCTTCATATTCCTCTACATTATTAGTACATTCAAAGGTAAACTTGTAAGAAAAATCTTTAAAATATCTAATAGGGGAAATTATGTTTACACTTGCACCAGCACCCACTTTAGCCACCAACCCATCAAAATACATAGTCCACAACCCTTCTTCCTTTTTCTTTCTTTCCAATGCTTCCTATTCATTTATCACCTATTTATCCTTTTTAAATTTACTTGGCACACCAACTTTTGAATCATAAGGAGAAACATCATTGAAGAAAATAGATGACCCTAAGTCTGTATCAACAACATAAATATGATGAACTCCTGGTTGATCTTGACTGCTAACAACATAAGGTGATCTTTTTTCACTGTAAAATACTTGTTTTCATTAATAACAAGAATTGTAGCATAAGACATATCCATTTGCAAATTTCCTTTTAACATTGAAGTCCAAGATCTTGACAAAAAAACACCAAATTCGGGAGGGATATCAGCCACAAAAACATCCATGACCATAGTTTTAGATGGTAATTTATTCAAGGATACTACCATGTCTTTTTCAAACCCAGACATTTCACCCTTTTGGAATCAAAGATTTTTCAAGCTTTCAAAGCTCTATGAGCTAACTCAAGCCCTTGAGCTACCCTCCAAAGCTTTGTTGAACTACCAAAAAGCTTCCCCCCCTATAAAACTAAATAGGACTATATTTATTGCAAGCATACTTTTGTTTTCCAGATGCTACACTGAAGGAAACATAATCCTTATTTGACTCAACTGACCCTATGAATCATCAGTGACTCATCAACTGAATCAACTGAATCCTAACAACCCTATTTAAATCATTTACAAGTGGAAAGGACCGAATGTCTTTACCCAGGTTATTCAACTTTTACCAAAATAAAGCAAATTTACAAGTTTGAGACCATAGGTCTCCATAATTTATTTGATGAATCTTTATAAGGCCTTGTAATCTCTAACCCCAAACTTTCTACCACTCCTTTAGGCATCAAATTATGTGAAGCACCTGAATCTAACATAGCATTATGCAACACCATGTCATGCACATTTAAGCTCATATAAAAAGGTGGTACTTCCTCATTATCCACATTATCAATATTAGACCATAAAACAATGGTAGGATTGTCATTTGTCACCTCCAAAATATATGGCTGAGCCTCTCCCTTATTTCTAACCATTTTTGTTATTGTGTCCCTATACTCCTAATTTCTGAGCAATTCATTAAAAGGATATAAAATATTCAACTTAGCAAGTTCACTTTGTGGATTAAAAATGGCAGAAATTTTATCTACGTCCATGGGTGCTATTTGTTTTAACTCCTTTATTTTCTCAGTTCTATTTTCAATCTCTTTATGTAAAACATGTTCCTTTAGTTTTTCGTTTCTTTTTTCTGTATTCATCTGACTACTGGAAAGCTGATTTGGATTTAACCTTCCTTTATTCACAATAACATATCTACTTCTCAATTTGATATTTCTCTATACATCATCTATGGCATGCATATACCCCTTCTGATACTGTTCCAATGCCTCCTCAAAATATTTATTATCATCCTCCTATGTAAACAAACTATGTTCCTCCTTAGTCAGATATATTTTAGAATCTAAATCACCAAAATGATGAATATGGTCCTTAATAGACTCTGCACCATCATCATCAGCAACATAATTTTCAAGGAAAGGTGGTCTTATTTGCTGTTCTTCTTGGTTCCTTGGATTCATCATGTCTCTTTGTCTATTCTATGGGAGTAGAGGAGGAATAGGCCTTCTAAAGTTAGGGTTTCTGATCTGGAGTTCATTATGTTCTCGATTCACTAGCCTAGTATCCATTTTCATCCTATCCATTAACTTTTCCATTATTTTCAACATCATTTCAAATTTGATATCATTAGATGAAGAAGCAGAAGAGGTGGAGGGCATAATTTCTTCTCTACCTTTCCTCCTATCAACATCTACTCTTTGTTTTATCTTTCCACATGCCATCATATTAGATTCTACTTCCAAGGCATTTGTAAACATAACATGAATACTATCTAATTTTCTTTCTCTCAACAACAATGCAAAGTCATTATCAAAGGCTTCTGCCTAATGAAGTTTAGTAGCACCAACTGAAGGATTAATATCAGCAGGTATTGAATTATAGACTCTCATGAACCTACTGGAAAACTCATGGACTGACTCAAAACCTCCTTTTCTAAGATTATTGTATTGGGACAGGACTTGTAATGGACTCTTCTTATCGTCCCATCTATCCAAGAATGCAGTGTGGAAAGCTGCAAAGTTTCTAATAGACCTAGTAGGTAAATCTTTATACCACTTTTTTGGATTCCCCAGACAAGCTCTATGCAAACAACCTCATATTGACATCCTCATAATCAACCTCTTCCAAATCTATAAAGTCATCAAATTTTCCAACATGGTATTTTGCAGTAACATTTCCTTCTCCATCATACAATGAAATCCTCTGGGCATAATTTAAGGGAAGGCCATGTAACACCATAGGTAAGGCCAATGGAGCAAACCTAGCTGTAACCATTGGTCTAGGTGGATTTGGAGCAAGTGGTAAAAATTGAAATATGGAGGATTCTGAATAGGTTGGGGAGTATGAAACTGAATATTTTGGACAATAGAAGTAGTTTTCTCAGTTTTTACTGGAGTTTGAAGGTTCTGCCACAAAGAATCAAGAAGATATGATTCTAACCTACTATGGTTAATATCAACTTTCTTTAGGTTAGATTTAGATTTTGAGTTTAAAAGTAATCTCTCAACACTAGTTTCCCATTCAGATTCTTGTATACTATGAAAATATTGAGATGATGATGCACCAAATTGAGAACTATTTTTTTTTCTTTATTTTTATTTCTAAGCAATCTTTCTGGATTTTCCACGCGTTGAAAAGTTTCAATATTAGGGTTACCTCTCATATTCACTCTCCTGAAAGCCAGGATGTCTTCTATAATACTGTTCAAAATGAATGTGAAGTCACCGGGGAAAATGTGCAACCTTCTTTTGAATGTGGAAACTTCTGCTTGCCCACAGAAATTTCTTTCTTGAAACTTTGCAATCCTTGTCGTTCTTCCCAAGGCTGATATGCACTTTCGTCCCTGGAAATGGTGCCAATTTGCTAACACTGGAAAATTACCAAAGGTTGTAAAGGATGTTCCAAGGTAACAACAAAAACCGCTTTTAAAAAGAAAAATGGATTTTTTTCTCTTCCGAGAGGGATCTCTCACAAAATATTAACAAGGCCAAATATGTATAAGTAAAATTGTTTGTAATTGGTAATATTGGTTGAAACTGAACACATGACCATTGGGATATGGATTCAAGATATGAATATAGATAAACAAAGCTTTTGCATGGAATTTTTAAACAGAGGCAAGGTAGCTACTCAGTCACAATCAAAATTTGATTGTCTGGTGAAGAACATGAAGAAACCATTAACATAGAGCATTGCAAAAATGAATTTTGTCTCAACTTTAGAATAAAGGTTTGGTGGACATATGAAAGAACAACTAGAGCATAGTAAATATGAATTCCAAAAAGTTGAACTCTCATTTCAGACATGAAGGAAAAAATAATGGAGAGATAAAACTGGAAAAGCATTCACATAAGAAGGGAAAGTACAGACTACAACATGAAATAACACATGAATCTATGAAAAATGCCAACTTTCATCTTTGCAATTAAAGAAATACTTGAATACACAAATCTCGAAAATCTCACGGGTTCCAACCCTTGCTTCATCAAATGTATGAATACTTATACAATTGCTCCTTGAGCTGAACAATAAACCTAACTGTCTAACGGTTTCAACCGTTTATTACATGTGTCAAAGCACTTATTTATTACAAAATAGTTCTGAGATAAAAAAAAAACTTCTTAACTAATGAATTTAAAATAACATTTTATCATAAAATGTATCCGTAGATGAAACTCCTTTTGTGCTTTATTCCTTGATGTCTTCATGGTTGTTACTTATATTTAGTTGATCCATATTGTTAAACTGCTCTCCAATGTTCAGGATTAAGAAAATCTGCAACAACCATTTCATGTTCCAGAACTTTGAGCTCCATGTTGTGTGCATATGAAAAATTAGGCACCTTGGCACATGCAATTTTAAAGTCAAATAACTACTCGAACTCTCCAGCCGTTTATCAAACACGACTCTTTTGGAAAGAGCCTGTTGCATATCTTCAAACTTACTGTGATATGACCTGCAATTGACCAATTTAACCAGATATTCCTTTTGAGACAATAATGGTCCTTTTTCCTCCCAGAAGAAAGGAATTGCCTTGCTTACCAATGGATTAAATAAATTAATCACTTCTTTGACTCTATGAATTATAATATCAAATTTAGCCTGTATAGTATCCAACATTCTGTACTTTCCAATCACTTTTCTAGCCTAAGAGATAACAACCACTCTGTCTTGGATATCAAACCTTATGAATTGATCTTCTGATAAGGTACTTAAAAATTTGATAGCATTCTGAGCTACTTCCACTGGCTTCTTATTTCATTCTTGTTTTACTATTAAAGTATTATGTCTAGCTACTTTCAAAGCACTCTCTTGATCTGCAATATAATCTAAATATGGTCTAAACTTATTAGCTTCTAGAATAATCTTAGCCCAAATCATATGTCTGGCCCCTTGCAAGAACATTTAGCCAACCACCTGCTTTGTTAACTTGGTATTTTGATTCATTAGTTCTTGAGATTTTTCCTCTACTTATTTCTTCTCTTGTTCTCTTTTCAAAATTGTTTCTTCTAGATTCTTGTTCTGTTGCTTTAACTCTCTGAGTTCTACATCTTTCAGGTTTACCTGAGACATTGGTTTAGAAACAGAGGTTGCATCTATTTCTACAGAAGGAACAGTAGATTGATTTTTAAATTCTTGACATTTTTCCTATAATTCTTTTTCTCTTATTGCCAGCTTAGTTTTTAGGTCCTTCTCATTTTCTATTAGAAGCTTAACATCCATTTCCCAATGTTTTTCTTTTTCTTCAAGCTTTAATAGATTGGATTTACAATCAATCAATTCAATGCTCAATGCTTCCTTATCCTTCTCAAACGTTGTCAATTCAGAGGTCTAAATAAGCTGAGTGGAAGGAATTTTCAATTTCTTCTTTAACACCTGAACTTCTTTCTCTTTTTCATCAAACAACTTTTCAGCTACTGCTCCTTTGTCTGACTTCCCATCAACATTCAATAATTCCTCTTGCAACTTTTTAATTTTGATTTGAAGGGCCTTGTTCTCAAGCTTTTTTTTCTGTAGGAGGTCCTGAACTTTCTTTTTGTTGGACTCCAGTTTAGACACCTGTAATGTATATTTAACCAATTTTGTATATATGATATCACATGTTTCTCTGCGAAGGCATATCACATCTGTAGTAGGAATTTTCTCTAAGTTCACACTCACCTTTGATACCTTATTACCAATAGTCACGGCCAAACTTAGGGTATCTTTGGCATGATCCCTTAGAATTTTTAAAGTTACATCTGGCTTTGGAAATTGTCTCACTTCCTTGTATAATTTTACTATTTCATCAAAGGTTTTATTAGCCACTTCCCTGTAGGTATTAAACCACTCTTCTTTTGATGTATACTTATTTGGGGTTACTCCATCAAATACATATTCCTAAAGCTCTAGACCAGTTACTTTGGATTTTTCTTACTTATGTTTACCTTTCACACTACTCTTCTTCACTGATACCATTTGTCTGTCTTGTCCAATTTTATGATTTTTTGATGTACTAGCAGTGTTTGCTTCTTTAGTGTCCATGAAACCTGAATGTTCTTCCTTCTTTGAATTTCCTGAAAAACTTATTAATGATGAGATATTGCCTGCAACTACAACTATGTTAGAAATATCCATTGTGGAAGAATTATTTCTAGGTATGAGTGAGACAGAGTCTTGTTCCATGCTGATACTATCTGGGGTACTGTTAGGATAACCTTCCCAATGAGCTACCTCTTTGAGTCCTGCTACTTCAGTATGTTCAAAAAGATTTTTTTTTTCCTGTCTTCTTTTAGAGATTACCTTGCATGGATCATAGTTGATAACAACTCCCAAAGAAAACCCCATTCTTCTGAGCAGATGATCAATGATTGGTAGAGTAGCTCTACTTTTGACAACATATGGCCCTACCACCTAGGGAATTTTAATATCTGAACTCTTCTTAAAACTTAAGATGTGTTCTTCCTCAACTGTAAGCCTTTGTCTAATAAATTCCAAAGAAAATATTCTAGTTGTCAAAAAATATGGAAGAATATAAGGCTGGTGCACAAATCCATATAACCTTATAATTTTTTTAGACTCTGAAAGGAACCAGTCTCCTATCCTTTTACTAGGGGAAATTTGCAATGTTTGCTTCATCTCTGGAAATACCCTTGGCACTCTTTCCTGAGAGAAAATGTTGTATATTTCAGCCATCAAAAAATTCATGAACTTGCAATAATCCTGAGTCATTTCATCAAGGATTTCCAACTTAGGAAGTTGTAGGTTATCTTCATTATGTGATAAGAACATCTTCAACAAAAAGGTCTGGAATCTAAAAACTATGGCACTGTGGAAGTTAACTAACTAAGAACGAATCTTCTCAACTAGGAACTCATCAAAATTTAGACAACAAGACTAGAAATACTGACTTGGAAATTCAGACTCAATTGGGAAAGTACTTAAGATAAAAAAATAGACTCAAGAGTGACTCTGTAACATAACCATTAGTGTCTAACCCCAAGAATTGACTGGCTAAAGTTATACATGACTGGGTTTCTTTATTAAACAAACTAGGTCAACAGGGTAAGATAAACTTATAACCTCACTATCAAGCTTCAAACATGACTTGAAAAAGGTTTCCTTACTCTCAGCTGCAGACTCTTGGAAGAGTTGTATGATGTTTTATTTTTTGTACTCTTGGGATAAATGAACAAAATCACCTGAGAAAGATAAGGTTTTGCGAATAACAGAGGCATGAATAGGGAAAAGGATCCTAGACTTAGGTTCATCCATGATGACTTCTTTAGCTATGGAATAATTATTCACACACCACTCGACAAATTCAAGGCAATTGGGGGTATGGTTAACAGAGAAAAATAAAAGAAAGACCTCAAAACACCACGGGCGTCACTACCCTATTCCTTAATAATTTTCAATTTATTTTTAACTGTCTCAATTGTTTCATTCAGTAAAATGGTATAAAAAAATTTAGCATTTTTCTTCTTCGAAGCTTCCCTCGACCTTTTGACAAGAAACCCCTAACTCTTCATTATCTGCCACTTGCACCACTTCTATTTCATCCATTTTTAGAAATATTTGGAAAGTTTCAGGATGCCTACCTTGTTAATTATCACAGTGTTTTGACTCATCTACATTGGTACTTTGTGCACAGTCATGGTTATCATCAATTCCAATGCTTAGAAAAAACAAACCTTTGAACTCCACGTAGGTGTTTTTATAATTTTTTGTTTCATAACCATTTTGCGTCTCCTATAATCTATACTGTAGATTTTCTTTTCTTTGAAATCTAAGCCTTTCAAGCACAAGATTTTAATACCAAGACTCAAGAGTATCACCCTGCACAACTTGATTTCGCGGAATCAATATCAACCATTGATCCGCAATCTACCTTCATCAGAACCATCAAATTGTGAAAAGCCTTAACATTCTGCTAATCATTTCAAACCTGATCAATCGAGCAACTTGCGTTGGCGGAATGCACCTCATCCATCGACCAAATCCTGACCACTATCACAATCGTTGATGAACGTGGCCCCTACCACTTTCCATAGATTTCAATCTTGAATTTCTTCGTGCTATTTCAATCTGCGGAATGCTCTAGCACCTTTGATATTACCTTGTATCAATCTCATCCCTTCAAAGTTGCACCTATTTAATGAATTCTGCAAAACCAAAAACTTATCTCTTCATTGCATTTTTAATCTATGGAATTTCTTTCCACCATTTATCTACAACCTCTTTAATATGATTAGTCTTTATTTGACACCTTTTACCTCCATTCCACTGATGAGAACATTTCAATTTCTCCCCCATGTTTCAAACACTGGAACGATCAACCACTGTAGATCGAATCCCTTTCTTCATTCAACGACCCATAATGAAAGATCATGCTAACCCATTAATCTAAAGGACGCTTCCACAAAATTTTCAAATATGATCATTTCCAAATCCTTCAATTAAACAATCCACAATTTCAAATATAGTGCTAACAACTTCAATAAACACTCATGCAATATCATGGGAAATTCACAAAATAAAATTTAATGAATGTCAGTGTAAAGGTATCACTTCAACCATTCCGTCGAACTCAGTCGGGATCCTTGACTTTCCTCCCGTGAAAACTCTAGTGCCTTATAATCAACCCAATATTGAATTTCTGGCTTCATCGGGTACCAAAACATATCCCTGCCGAAACGATTCATGGTCTCGACAATGAAACCATTTGTTTTCCTACTTTTGGTTGACCCAGTTTCAAATCCTTTTTTTGTCAACAAGACCAAAGATATTGTCCTGACAAAGGAGAAATATGTTACCAACACCTGCAATGCAAATGAAGTCTCAGCCGAGATATATTATAGGGACTTCCGGAACCATGTTTATGCAGTTATTTCAGGGATTTCATTCTATAACACTATCAAGGAACTTGAATGAAACCAATATTTATACTTCTGTTCTCATACATTTGTTGGGCAAAATATTGTCTTGAATAGTTTACCTAATATTTAATTATTGACCGAGGTTTGTAAGCTTGGAGTTGCTACAAAATATATGCAAAGGCAAAAGGATTCCTCAGATGCCATTGCAATATTTTAACAAACATAGACCAAAATATCTTTCAAAATAAGAAACAGAGTCAGACTCCTAAGAATTCCACGGTTAAGAAGATTAAGCTAGGATAGAGGACTAGACTAGTGTAGTATCTAGTTATACTACTCTACTTTATACATACTTATTGGAGGAATGCAAATAAAAACAAGATAACCTTATATTAATAACTATCCATTAAGATCTATTCTACTACTTTAAACAACTTTGAAAGCTACTATACAAAGGAGGATTTACTAGGATATATAACTAAGGATATACATGGAAACTCAGATTAATTCCACTCTCCTGGGTTGTTTTGGGGATAAGCATTACAATGACTGGGACAGGGGTAGAAGGAGAGTCAAAATGGCTTTCAAATGAGGTATAGAAACTAAAGGGAATTAATTCTAACTTTACCTCTATGAAAATATGTAAACTAAGAGATGTCCAGTTGCAAGTAATGGTAAACATGGTTCTTTATGTCATGGACACTTAACAAAAGAAAAAACAGAAATGAAAAGGAGAGAACCTAACTTATAAACAAAAAAAAAACCTAATGAAGATTATATTAATTCTTATTTAGTAACCATATAACTAGAAAGAACAAATTCTATTTATAACCTATCAACCTATCTACCAAATTATTAATATAACTAACCCTGAATCACATATAAAGAAATGAAATCAATTCAATCTAATATTACAAGAAATAATCATATGGTAGAAAGAAATAAAGACTTAATAAGTACTCTAGATAATTTTATCACAGACTCTTAAAAGGAAATATAATTACTGTCTAACTATTCTAATCAAAACATACTCAAGGAACCAAAGAAAATAGACTTAAACTATGTAAAATATGCCAAGGACTGGATGAAAGACTGAACAACAGATTGAAATGGGAGTCTGTATAACAAACCAAACAGACTGTCTGTATGACAATTTATATACAAGAACACTTAAAACTTAAAAAAATGATTAATCTAGATGAGCTCAGGCCAGCTAACTCATGCATGTAATAACTAGAATGTAAATACAAGAATTTAAACCTATTTAACAACTGCATTTACTCTACAAGATAATTCAAATACAATTCATAATTTGAAAACATCATTACCTATTGCAATTTGAAAGGAAATTGGAAATTAAATAAATTCAGAACATACTAAGAATTAGCAGAATTGAAACTAACTATGATTAAATTCTACAGTATTGAAGCAGTCTACTCTATTAACATTGAATCAAACAATGAACTGGAAATGCATGAAAAGGAATTACAATCTAGTCTATATGTAATTGGTTGCTAACTTAAAATAAAAGACTATATAAACATCATAATATTGAAATGAAATCTAAGCTACAAGAAATAATATAAACGATTACAATATAAGCATCATAATACTGAAATGAAATCTAAGCTACAGGAAATAATATAAACAATTACAAGAATGAAATTACATAAACAATCTATGAACAAATCTATACTAATTACAAAAAAGGGGAATGGACAGAGACTATACGAAAATATAAAATTCTGATTGGCAAGGGGCCCTCCCAGCAAACAGAGTCACAACTTGCTAAACGTTAATGAAACATGATCGTATACAGTGTAACAGGACTTCCATTAAAAATAATAAATGAGTATTACAGAGTCTGAATTACATGAAAACTTACTGAGCTAAAAACTACTTAACTTCCTTTTCGCATACAAGTGTTCTTATATAAAGTTTTGAGAAAGCGAGCGAGTCAACCCTTTAGTGGCTAATTGCTCCTTGAGATGATTCAACCATCATTACAATCCATTTCTCCAATTCCATCACATAGCCATTTTTCCTCCCTTATCGCGAGTTGGTTTCCATTGGGCGTGAGGTGGCATACATGATTCCATTCTTTAGCGTGAAATAGAGTCATGATGTCAATCAGAGAGGTATGTTGGAAACCTTCCAGAACAAGGGTCATGCTAATACTTCGACATGTAGAAAAAAAGTGGTTTATACTTCAGCTATTTAGCTTGTGGCTTCAAGAGGGCATGCCTTGCTTGCTGATCCCTCTGTGATGTACTCACGGTCCTGTGGAGGTCCTCCGTAGTCTTAATTTGTAACCATAATGCTTTGTTTTCTTCTTGAAGCTTTGATATTAACTTGATATATGCTTCATTCTTCTTCGTCGACTATGTCAACTCAGAGGTTAGCTGATATATTGTTGGTTGTGGTGGTTGACATGGTTCTGGGGACTGGTTGCAATCCCATGGAGTTTGGTTGGCACTTCAACATCGACATATGGAACTTGACTATCAGGGTTTAAATCTTGAACGGGTGTAGAAATACTTTCATGAGCAATGTCATTCAACAAATCAAATGAAATGTTAGCCAACACGTATAAAGATGAATCTGGGTCAGGCATATGTGTTTCAGCCAAACTATCTGGATGGTCTCTCTGTATGTTGAGATCGACGCCTAAATGTACCAAGGGTTGGAAACAGGGTTGACGACTGGTTTGTGCAAATTCCACCTTCTGTTTCTTAGTACAGGGTCGTGACAGAGGTATGAATTCCGCAAGAACAATAGGGGAAGATCATGTAGATGGGCTTGCCTTTGATTAGGGTTTTTCTTCCCTGTTGATGGAGATGGACTAGACTCTTGGCCATGATAATATTGGGGGCACTTGCGAATGTTCAGATGAGGGTTAAGGACCTTGAAAACAAAAGTATCCCATGTTTGGTTTTGCTCCTTGTTCTGATCGAGGATGAGAAGTTTTATTATGCTATGGTCCTTAATAGACTCTACACCATCATCATCAGCAACATAATTTTCAAGGAAAGGTGGTCTTATTTGATGTTCTTCTTGGTTCCTTGGATTCATCATGTCTCTTTGTCTATTCTATGGGAGTGGAGGAGGAATAGGCCTTCTAAAGTTAGGGTTTCTGATCTGGAGTTCATTATGTTCTCGATTCACTATCCTAGTATCCATTTTCATCCTATCCATTAACTTTTCCATTATTTTCAACATCATTTCAAATTTGATATCATTAGATGAAGAAGCAGAAGAGGTGGAGGGAATAATTTCTTCTTTACCTTTCCTCCTATCAACATCTACTCTTTGTTTTATCTTTCCACATGCCATCATATTAGATTCTACTTCCAAGGCATTTGTAAACATAACATGAATACTATCTAATTTTCTTTCTCTCAACAACAATGAAAATTCATTATCAAAGGCTTCTGCCTAATGAAGTTTAGTAGCACCAACTGAAGGATTAATATCAGCAGGTATTGAATTATAGACTCTCATGAACCTATTGGAAAACTCATGGACTGACTCAAAATCTCCTTTTCTAAGATTATTGTATTGGGACAGGACTTGTAATGGACTCTTCTTATCGTCCCATCTATCCAAGAATGCAGTGTGGAAAGCTGCAAAGTTTCTAATAGACCTAGCAGGTAAATCTTTATACCACTTTTTTGGATTCCCCAGATAAGCTCTGTGCAAACAACCTCATCTTGACATCCTCATAATCAACCTCTTCCAAATCTATAAAGTCATCAAATTTTCCAACATGGTATTTTGCAGTAACATTTCCTTCTCCATCATACAATGAAATCCTCTAGGCATAATTTAAGGGAAGGCCATGTAACACCACAGGTAAGGCCGATGGAGAAAACCTAGCTGTAACCATTGGTCTAGGTGGATTTGGAGCAAGTGGTAAAAATTGAAATATGGAGGATTCTGAATAGGTTGGGGGGTATGAAACTGAATATTTTGGACAATAGAAGTAGTTTTTTTAGTTTTTACTGGATTTTGAAGGTTCTGCCACAAAGAATCAAGAAGATATGATTCTAACCTACTATGGTTAATATCAACTTTCTCTAGGTCAGATTCAGATTTTGAGTTTAACAGTAATCTCTCAACACTAGTTTCCCATTCAAATTCTTGTATGCTATGAAAATATTGAGATGATGATGCACCAAATTGAGAACTATTTATTTTTTCTTTATTTTTATTTCTAAGAAATATTTCTGGATTTTCCACTCTTTGAAAAGTTTCAATATTAGGGTTACCTCTCATATTCACTCTCCTGAAAGCCAGGATGTCTTCTATAATACTATTCAAAATGAATGTGAAGTCACCAGGGAAAGTGTGCAACCTTCTTTTGAATGTGGAAACTTCTGCTTGCCCACAGAAATTTCTTTCTTGAAACTTTGCAATCCTTGTCGTTCTTCCCAAGGCTGATATGCACTTTCGTCCCTAGAAACGGCGCCAATTTTCTAACACTGGAAAATTACCGAAGGTTGTAAAGGCTGTTCCAAGTTAACAACAAAAACCACTTTTAAAGAGAAAAATGGATTTTTTTCCCTTCCGAGAGGGATCTCTCACAAAATATTAACAAGGCCAAATATGTATAAGTAAAATTGTTTGTAATTGGTAAGATTGGTTGAAACTGAACACATGACCATTGGGCTATGGAGTCAAGATATGAATATAGATAAACAAAGATTTTGCATGGAATTTTTAAACAGAGGCAAGGTAGCTACTCAGTCACAGTCAAAATTTGATTGTCTGGTGAAGAACATGAAGAAACCATTAACATAGAGCATTGTAAAAATGAATTTTGTCTCAACTTTAGAAGAAAGGTTTGGTGGACATATGAAAGAACAACTAGAGCATAGTAAATATGAATTCCAAAATGTTGAACTCTCATTTCAGACATGAAAGAAAACATAACGGAGAGATAAAATTGGAAAAACATTCACATAAGAAGGGAAAGTACAGACTGCAACATGAAATAACAAATGAATCTATGAAAAATGCCAATTTTCATCTTTGGAATTAAAGAAATACTTGAATACACAAATCTCAAAAATCTCATGGGTTCCATCACTTGCTTCATCAAATGTATGAATACTTATACAATTGCTCCTCGAGCTGAACAATAAACCTAACTGTCTAATGGTTTCAATCATTTATTACATGTGTCAAAGCACTTATTTATTACAAAATAGTTCCGAGATAAAAAAAACTTCTTAACTAATGAATTTAAAATAACATTTTATCATAAAATGTATCCGTAGATGAAACTCCTTTTGCGCTTTATTCCTTGATGTCTTCATGGTTGTTACTTATATTTAGTTGATCCATATTGTTAAACTTCTCTCCAATGTTCAGGATTAAGAAAATCTGCAACAACCATTTCATGTTCTAGAACTCTGAGCTCCATGTTGTGTGCATATGAAAAATTAGGCACCTTGGCACATGCAATTTTAAAATCAAATAATAACTTGAACTCTCCAGCCAGTTTATCAAACACGACTCTTCCGGAAAGAGCCTGTTGCATATCTTCAAACTTACTGTGATATGACTTGCAATTGACCAATTTAACCAGATATTCCTTTTGAGACAATAATGGTCCTTTTTCCTCCCAGAAGAAAGGAATTCCCCTGCTTACCAATGGATTAAATAACTTAATCACTTCTTTGACTCTATGAATTATAATATCAAATTTAGCCTGTATAGTATCCAACATTCTGTACTTTCCAATCACTTTTCTTTCCCAAGAGATAACAACCACTCTATCTTGGATATCAAACCTTCTGAATTGATCTTCTGATAAGGTACTTAAAAAGTTGATAGCATTCTAAGCTACTTCCACTGGCTTCTTATTTAATTCTTGTTTTACTATTAAAGTATTATGTCTAGCTACTTTCAAAGCACTCTCTTGATCTGGAATATAACCTAAATATGGTGTAAACTTATTAGCTTCTAGAATAATCTTATCCCAAATCATATGTCTGGCCCCTTGCAAGAACATTTAGCCAACCACCTGCTTTGTTAACTTGGTATTTTGATTCATTAGTTCTTGAGATTTTTCCTCTACTTATTTCTTCTCTTGTTCTCTTTTCAAAATTTTCTCTTCTAGATTCTTGTTCTATTTCTTTAACTCTGTGAGTTCTACATCTTTTAGGTTTACCTGAGACATTGCTTTAGAAAGAGAGGTTGCATCTATTTCTATAGAAGGAACAATAGATTGATTTTTAAATTCTTGACATTTTTCCTATAATTCTTTTTCTCTTATTGCCACCTTAGTTTTTAGGTCCTTCTCATTTTCTATTAGAAGCTTAACATCCATTTCCCAATGTTTTTCTTTTTCTTCAAGCTTTAATAGATTGGATTTACAATCAATCAATTCAATGCTTAATGATGCCTTATCCTTCTCAAATGTTGTCAATTCAGAGGTCTACATAAGCTGAGTGGAAGGAAATTCAATTTCTTCTTTAACACCTGAACTTCTTTCTCTTTTTCATCAAACAACTTTTTAGCTACTGCTCCTTTGTCTGACTTCCCATCAACCTTCAATAATTCCTCTTGCAACTTTTTAATTTTGATTTGAAGGGCCTTGTTCTCAAGCTTTTTTTTTCTGTAGGAGGTCCTGAACTTTCTTTTTGTTGGACTCCAGTTTAGACACCTGTAATGTATATTTAACCAATTTTGTATATATGATATCACATGTTTCTCTGTGAAGGCGTATCACATCTATAGTAGGAATTTTCTCTAAGTTCACATTCACCTCTGATACCTTATTACCAATAGTCATGGCCAAACTTAGGGTATCTTTGGCATGATCCCTTAGAATTTTTGAAGTTACATCTGGCTTTGGCAATTGTCTCACTTCCTTGTATAATTTTACTATTTCATCAAAGGTTTTATTAGCCACTTCCCTGTCGGTATTAAAACACTATTCTTTTGATGTATACTTATTTGGGATTACTCCATCAAATACATATTCCTAAAGCTCCAGACCAGTTACTTTGGATTTTTCTTACTTATGTTTACCTTTCACATTGCTCTTCTTCACTGATACCATTTGTCCGTCTTGTCCAATTTTATGATTTTTCGATGTACTAGCAGTGTTTTCTTCTTTAGTGTCCATGAAACCTGAATGTTCTTTCTTCTTTGAATTTCCTGAAAAACTTATTAATGACGAGATATTGCCTGCAACTGCAACTATGTTAGAAAGATCCATTGTGGAATAATTATTTCTAGGTATGAGTGAGACAGAGTCTTGTTCCATGCTGATATTATCTGGGGTACTATTAGGATAACCTTCCCAATTAGCTACCTCTCTGAGTCCTACTACTTCAGTATGTTCAAAAAGATTATTTTTTTTCCTGTCTTCTTTTAGAGATTACCTCTCATGGATCATAGTTGATAACAACTCCCAAAGAAAACCCCATTCTTCTGAGTAGATTATCAATGATTGGTAGAGTAGCTCTACTTTTGACAACATATGGCCCTACCACCCAGGGAATTTTAATATCTTAACTCTTCTTAAAACTTAAGATGTGTTCTTCCTCAACTGTAAGCCTTTGTCTAATAAATTCCAAAGAAAATATTCTAGTTGTCAGAAAATATGGAGGAATATAAGGCTGGTGCACAAATCCATATAACCTTATAATTTTTTCAGACTCTAAAAGGAACCAGTCTCCTATCCTTTTACTAGGGGAAATTTGCAATGTTTCCTTCATCTCTGGAAATACCCTGGGCAATCTTTCCTGAGAGAAAATGTTGTATATTTCTGCCATCAAAAAATTCATGAACTTACAATAATCCTAAGTTATTTCATCAAGGATTACCAACTTAGGAAGTTGTAGGTTATCTTCATTATGTGATAAGAACGTCTTTAGCAAAAAGGTCTGGAATCTAAAAACCATGGCACTGTGGAAGTTAACTAACTAAGAACAAATGTTCTCAGCTAGGAACTCATCAAAATTAAGACAACAAGACTAGAAATACTGACCTGGAAATTCAGACTCAATTGGGAAAGTACTTAACATAAAAAACAGACTCAAGAGTGACTCTATAACATAACCATTAGTGTCTAACCCCAAGAATTGACTGGCTAAATTTATACATGACTGGGTTTCTTTATTAAACAAAACTAGGTCAATAGGGTAAGATAAACTTATAACCTAACTATCAAGCTTCAAACATGACTTGAAAAAGGTTTCCTTACTCTCGGCTGCAGACTCTTGGAAGAGTTGTATGATGTTTTATTTTTTGTACTCTTGGGATAAATGAACAAAATCACCTGAGAAAGATAAGGTTTTGCGAATAACAGAGGCATGAATAGGGAAAAGGATCCTAGACTTAGGTTCATCAATGATGACTTCTTTAGCTGTGGAATAATTATTCGCACACCACTCGACAAATTCAGGGCAATTGGGGGTCTGGTTAACAGAGAAAAATAAAATAAAGACCTCAGAACACCATGGGAATCACTACCCTAGTCCTTAAGAATTTTCAATTTATTTTTAACCGTCTCAATTGTTTCATTCAATAAAATGGTATAAAAATTTTTAGCATTTTTCTTCTTCGAAGCTTCCCTCGACCTTCTGACAAGAAACCCCTAACTCTTCATTATCTGCCACTTGTACCACTTCTATTTCATCCATTTTTAGAAATATTTGGAAAGTTTTAGGATGCCTACCTTGTTAATTATCACAGTGTTTCGACTCATATACATTGGTACTTTGTGTACAGTCAAGGTTATCGTCAATTCCAATGCTTAGAAAAAACAAACCTTTGAACTCCACATAGGTGTTTTTATATATATTTTTGTTTCATAACCATTTTGCGTCTCCTATAATCTATACTGTAGATTTTCTTTTCTTTGAAATCTAATCCATTCAAGCACAAGATTTTAATACCAAGACTCGAGAGTATCACCCTGCACAACTTGATTTCACGGAATCAATATCAACCATTGATCCGCAATCTACCTTCATCAGAACCACCAAACTGTGAAAAGCTTTAACATTCTGCTAATCATTTCAAACCTGATCAATCGAGCAACTTGCGTTGGTGGAATGCACCTTATCCATCGATCAAATCCTGACCACTATCACAATCGTTGATGAACATGGCCCTACCACTTTCTGTAGATTTCAATTTTGAATTTCTTCGTGCTATTTCAATCTGCGGAATGCTCTAGCGCCTTTGATATTACCTTGTATCAATCTCATCCCTTCAAAGTTGCACCTATTTAATGAATTCTGAAAATCCAAAAACTTATCTTTTCATTGCATTTTTAATCAGCGGAATTTCTTTCCACCATTTATCTACAACCTCTTTAATCTGATTCGTCTTTATTTGACACCTTTTACCTCCATTCCACTGATGAGAACATTTCAATTTCTCCCCCATGTTTCAAACACTGGAACGATCAACCACTGTAGATCAAATCCCTTTCTTCATTCAACGACCCATAATGAAAGATCATGCTAACCCATTAATCTAAATGACGCTTCCACAAAATTTTCAAATATGATCATTTCCAAATCCTTCAATTAAACAATCCACAATTTCAAATATGGTGCTAACAACTTCAATAAACACTAATGCAATATGATGGGAAATTCAAAAAATAAAATTTAATGAATGTCAGTGTAAAGGTATCACTTCAACCATTCCGTCGAACTCAGTTGGGATCCTTGACTTTCCTCCCGTGAAAACTCTAGTGCCTTATAATCAACCCAATATTGAATTTCTGGCTTCATTAGGTACCAAAACATATCCCTGCCGAAACGATTCACGGTCTTGACAACGAAACCATTTGTTTTCCTACTTTTGGTTTACCCAGTTTCAAATCCTTTTTTTGTCAACAAGACCAAATATATTGTCCTGACAAAGGAGAAATATGTTACCAACACCTGCAATGCAGATGAAGTCTCAGCCGAGATATATTATAGGGACTTCCGGAACCATGTTTAGGTAGTTATTTCGGGGATTTCATTATATAACACTATCAAGGAACTTGAATGAAACCAATATTTATACTTCTGTTCTCATACATTTGTTGGGAAAAATATTGTCTTGAATAGTTTACCTAATATTTAATTATTGATGGAGGTTTGTAAGCTTGGAGTTGCTACAAAATATATGCGAAGGCAGAAGGATTCCTAAGATGCCATTGCAATATTTTAACAAACATAGACCAAAATATATTTCAAAATAAGAAACAGAGTCAGACTCCTAAGATTTCCATGGTTAAGAAGATTAAGCTAGGATAGAGGACTAGACTAGTGTAGTATCTAGTTATACTACTCTACTTTATACATACTTATTGTAGGAATGCAAATAAAAACAAGATAACCTTATATTAATAACTATCCCTTAAGATCTATTCTACTACTTTAAACAACTTTGAAAGCTACTATACAAAGGAGGATTTACTAGGATATATAACTAAGGATATACATGGAAACTCAGATTAATTCCACTCTCCTGGGTTGTTTTGGGGATAAGCATTTACAGTGACTGGGACAGGGGTAGAAGGAGAGTCAAAATGGCTTTCAAATGAGGTATAGAAACTAAAGGGAATTAAGTCTAACTTTACCTCTATGAAAATATGTAAACTAAGAGATGTCCAGTTGCAAGTAATGGTAAACATGGTTCTTTATTTCATGGACACTTAACAAAAGAAAAAACAGAAATGAAAAGGAGAGAACCTAACTTATAAACAAACAAAAAACCTAATGAAGATTATATTAATTCTTATTTAGTAACCATATAACTATAAAGAACAAATTCTATTTATAACCTATCAACATATCTACCAAATTATTAATATAACTAACCCTGAATAACATATAAAGAAATAAAATCAATTCAAGCTAATATTACAAGAAATAATCATATGGTAGAAAGAAATAAAGACTTAATAAGTACTCTAGATAATTTGATCACAGACTCTTAAAAGGAAATATAATTACTGTCTAACTATTCTAATCAAAACATACTCAAGGAACCGAAGAAAATAGACTTAAACTATGTAAAATATGCCAAGGACTGGATGAAAGACTGAAAAATAGGTTGAAATGGGAGTCTGTATAACAAACCAAACAGACTGTCTGTATGATAGTTTATATACAAGAACACTTAAAACTTAAAAAAATGATTAATCTGGATGAGCTCAGGCTAGCTAACTCATGCATGTAATAACTAGAATGTAAATACAAGAATTTAAACCTATTTAACAACTGCATTTACTCTACAAGATAATTAAAATACAATTCAT
Source organism: Pseudotsuga menziesii (assembly GCA_001517045.1). Taxonomy (NCBI): domain Eukaryota; kingdom Viridiplantae; phylum Streptophyta; class Pinopsida; order Pinales; family Pinaceae; genus Pseudotsuga; species Pseudotsuga menziesii. The sequence continues at coordinate 133,557 of LPNX010893379.1, read as the reverse complement.
AATTTGAAAACATCATTACCTATTGCAATTTGAAACGAAATTGGAAATTAAATAAATTTAGAACATGCTAAGAATTAGCAGAATTGAAACTAACTATGATTAAATTCTACAGTATTGAAGCAGTCTACTCTATTAACATTGAATCAAACAATGAACTGGAAATGCATGAAAAGGAATTACAATCTAGTCTATATGCAATTGGTTGCTAACTTAAAATGAAAGACTATATAAACATCATAATATTGAAATGAAATCTAAGCTACAAGAAATAATATAAACGATTACAATATAAGCATCATAATACTGAAATGAAATCTAAGCTACAAGAAATAATATAAACGATTACAAGAATGAAATTACATAAACAATCTATGAACAAATCTATACTAATTACAAAAAAGGGGAATTGACAGAGACTATACGAAAATATAAAATTCTGATTGGCAGGGGGCCCTCACAGCAAATAGATTCACAACTTGCTAAACGTTAATGAAACATGATCGTATACATTGTAACAGGACTTCCATTAAAAATAATAAACGAGTATTAGAGAGTCTGAATTACATGAAAACTTACTGAGCTAAAAACTACTTAACTTCCTTTTCGCATACAAGTGTTCTTATATAGAGTTTTGAGAAAGCGAGCGAGTCGACCCTTTAGTGGCTAATTGCTCCTTGAGATGAGTCAACCATCATTACAATCCGTTTATCCAATTCCATCACATAGCCATTTTTCCTCCCTTATCGCGAGTTGGTTTCCATCGGGCATGAGGTGGCATACATGATTCCCTTCTTTAGCGTGAAATAGAGTCATGATGTCAATCAGAGAGGTATGTTGGAAACCTTCCAAAACAAGGGTCATGCTAATACTTCGACATGTAGAAAACAAGTGGTTTATAGGTTTCTCCATACTTAAATGATGGATAATCAATTAGTTCCAATGCGCGGTTGTTTTGGCGAGTTAAATGACGAGCTGGATATGCTATGCACATATCTAGCCGAATGTGTGTCTATGTGTCAAGCTCACCCAAATAGTATGCTCTGCAATTAACGAATGCATTTGTTAGCAATTACATCAATTAACATCAAATTTACTCATTAAAATAGTAAAATAATCAAGAATGAATCAATCTTAAATAAATCCAAAATAAGATCATACCTGAAGCTGAATGGTAATTTGTATGGTGCAAAAGACACCAAAAGATAACAAAATATGCATTAATACATAAGGATTTTAGCTCGAAAATTTTAACAAAATGGGGCTCAGCATACCCCCAAACCAAAAGGATGGCAGGTCCCATTGGTACAAAGTAAGAGATATCATTGGGAAGAAGGCATATCTATGATAGTAGCTGCCTTCGACCTTGTTGATGAAGCAGGTGGCTTATACTTCAGCTATTTAACCTGTGGCTTCAAGAGGGCACGCCTTGCTTGCTGATCCCTCTGTGATGTACTCACAGTCCTGTGGAGGTCCTCCATAGTCTTAATCTGTAACTGTAATGCTTTGTTTTCTTCTTGAAGCTCTGATATTAACTTGATATATGCTTCATTCTTCTTCATCGACTGTGTCAACTCAGAGGTTAGCTGATCTATTGTTGGTTGTGGTGGTTGACATGGTTCTGGGGACTGGTTGCAATCCCATGGAGTTTGGTTGGCACTTCAACATCGACATATGGAACTTGACTATCAGGGTTTAAATTTTGAACGGGTGTAGAAATACATTCATGAGCAATGTCATTCAACAAATTGAATGAAAGGTTAGCCAACACGTATAAAGATGAATCTGGGGCAGGCATATGTGTTTCAGCCAAACTATCCGGATGGTCTCTCTGTATGTTGAGATCGACGCCTAAATGTACCAAGGGATGGAAACAGGATTGATGACTGGTTTGTGCAAATTCCACCTTCTATTTCTTAGTACAGGGTCGTGACAGAGGTATGAATTCCGCAAGAACAATAGGGGAAGATCGTGTAGATGGGCTTGCCTTTGATACATCATCATCTAGATGAACTACATTAGGGTTTTTCTTCCTTGTTGATGGATATGGACTAGAATCTTGGCCATGATAATATTGGGGGCACTTGCGAATGTTCAGATGAGGGTTAAGGACCTTGAAAACAAAAGTATCCCATGTTTGGTTTTGCTCCTTGTGTTGATCGACGATGAGAAGTTTTATTATGCTATGGTGGTATAGGATGCTTTTGGGATGGAGGGTGTTCTTCTTAACCAAATTCGACATTTTTTCGAGACTCTGCAGAAATAAAAATGGGAAATTCAAGTACTTATAATCCACAAAGTGAGCCAATAGACGCAAATGACAAGATTTAAAACCACTAAACTTACCTTCGCAGGTAACAAGGTGTATAATGAATGTCAATGGATTGAGATATTCCAGTTTGATCCAAGTGTGATGGTAGCCTTTTCTACCTGATACATGACGACATTCAGGTTTCAATGCAAAATTGTGCGATGTTGTCATGACAAACCATGTTTGTCCCAGCGTTCCCCCTCTTGGGGAAGCTTAGTGGCGTGAGCTATTGACTCCCTAGTGAAAGGAAAAACTAAATGGCCAACCCTTGCTTCTCTCCCATCAAAGCCCATTGCGAATAGTAATGAGATTTCCTTGTCAAATCCCTACAGCTGATGGAGAAAAGGGTTCCATCCTACGAGCAAAAAGATTTCACGACAGTCTCTAAATTCAGGTATCTGGAATAGATCCTAGTAACTCACTGGTTCGAATCGGTTTGGCATGGTGAAGCCAAGGTGATGAAAATAGGGCTCTATGATAAATGTGGGGAAAAGATGGCGATAGGATTATATAGTAGTAACAGTCATACAAAAAAATTGGAAAGGATTCGCATCATATTGATTTAAATCATGCCACAGTGAGTTGATCAAATGATCGTGCAGCCAGCTCGACGTATTTTGGATGACCGTGCCATTATGACAACTCTTAAAACATGTGCTGTCAAAATGCATCTTCTAGCGAGTTCATAAGGTTTTAGTTGGTTCAACCTTGTCCAAAGTAAACTTTGGACATGTTGAACATTAAACTTAATGCAAACATATGACCATACTCATTACCATAATCCTAATTTTAACGAGAAGATCGATTGTCTAACAGCTTATGCATATGAATGAAAGACGTTTAGTAGTTTATATGTGCGAATGAAAAATGAGATGAGGTGATGACAACATAGTAATGCTTAGAAAGTACCCTAAGGTATTTTCAAGCCTATATGAGGATAAAAAAAATAATATTAGATCGAGATCGTACCAAGTCATGGGTCAAAATTTAGTAAAAGTACTGTTGCAGCTGCAACAATTTTCCCAAAATTCCAAAAAAAATTAGGACCCTCCTTTTGCTTGAATTAGTTTGATTGTCTTCTTGGATTTGGTTTGAGAACGTTTCAGAAAGACTTGCTTATGCTTAGATTGATCTACAGCTGCTTTTCAATTTTCTAAAATTATTAAGAATTTCAATGATGGATCAAACCTTCATCATTTTCCTTTAATCGCGTTTGAAGCATTCTTGAATCGGAAGGTATTTTGTTTTGATCTTCCGCCATTGTGGGTGAATCTTCGTTTTGGTCTTCCACCGTTGCGGAAGGAAATACGTTTTCGTCTTTCGTTCCTTCGGTCTTTCACATCGGCTGATTTTTGGGTTTAGATCGGAAAGACTTGTCGTTTCTTTCCCCGCCGTTGCGGATGGATTTTTAGTTTTAACTTCGACTTTGCTCTCGATTCGGTTGGTGAAATCGGCTGGGTTTTGGTTTTGCATTGGAACCATTGTCACTTCTGCTTCCGCCGTTGCAGATAGATTTTCGGTTTGACTTCAATTAAATTTTCCGATTTCTTTGTTTTCAAGTCAGATGCTTTTTGGTTTCACATCGGAGCAGTTGTGATTTCTTCTTCCGCCGTTACGGATGAGTTTCTGGTTTGAATTTGATTGTTTTTTCTGATTTCTTTGATTCTATGTTGGATTCTTTTGGTTTCATATCGAAAGTTTTTATGACTTTTTCCTCCGTCGTTGCGGACGGCACACGGTTAGCTCTCCCGATTACTTTTGGCTTCCAACTCTTGCTCGCCGTTGGGAATAGATATGTGGTTCATTCTTTCACTGTTGCGGAAATAAATGGCCTTTCATCTTCTGATCTTTTAGCCTTTCTCCGCCATGTATGTCTCCGCTGGTGGTTTGACGTTGTGGCCGTCCGCCGTTGCGGAAGAAAGTTGGCTTTCAGTCTCCAATCCGAAGTGGTCCGCCATCCGATATGTTTGACCCCATGGAAGGCTTAGAGCTTTGATCATCCGCCGTTGTGGAAGAGTGCACGCTTTCGTCCTACGATTTGAAAATGCTCCGACATCCAATTTTTGTTTTTTCCCACCGCACGTGCCGACCATTTATATATACAGGGTTCGAGGGTTATTTTTATTGTTATTTTTTTTAACCGTCGAGCACTGTCATTTTCGTGCATGTTCGTTTGCCTGATTGATCACATTGCATTTCCAGGTAGGCTCGTTGGCCTTCTCCCATTTTCGTTTAGATAGTTGATTGATGGTTTGCTGCGGTTAGGGTGTTAAGTGTGGTCGTTTCCTTCATCTTGTTAATTTCTATGCCTATTTATATATGGGGATTTTGTGGTATTACTGTCAGTAGGCAGGCGGTGTGGCCCTTAAAGTAGTTTTTCCATAGCTCTGTTGTTAAACCGCCCTGCGCATAGCGGATTAGGGGGTTTGGTGCAGGCGGCCGTTACACTGTCTGCACCAAACCACCCTTGTAGGATGATGTATGGTAGAGATCGATTTTTCGTGGCCCTCATTATGGATTTGGGACTGTTTGTTCCGTTTTGGGTTCCCTGCATCATTTAAGCCCTAACCGTTTCCACCTACATGGTTCCGCGCATCAATTTCCTAGCCGACTTAAGGGAATGCGCCGTTGCTTTTAGTCTGTTGGCCGTAAGCCGCATGGGCACGGTTTTGTTAAAGCACGGTTAAAGTCTCGTATCCCTTTCCCTTGTTTTCCCCCGCGCAATGAAACAATAATGGTGTACGCAGACAGCCGAAATTGGTGGCCTATTGATGTAGATTTCCTCTTCGTCTTGAATATGACTGATAGAATTGTTCAGTATCATACAGCAGTGGTAGATTGCTAATTTTTTTTTTACTATCTATGAATTATTTTGCATCATGCTAGATATAGACAAGGTCATTGAATGCTACACTTTGGTTGTAACAGTTTTGATTAGTTAGGCCATTTTAGGCTATACATGCATACATTTGTTTCATTATCTGATTTCTATCATATTAAACATAGGATAAATGGCACATTGCACAGTGATGTATATAGGTTTGCCACTCAGTCAAAGGGGCTTAATATTACAATTTTATGGCAGGAAGAAATCACCATGTCAAAGAGACAAAAGAAGAAGGCCCTGGTGGTCGAAGAAGAGCCAGGAGTAGAAGTGGTCACCAAGACAGAATACGTGTACGAGGACACTAAATGTATTTCTGGTGTTGAACTAGAGTACTAGTGGGGTGAAATATACAGACTGATCACCAGAAGAGAGGTCCCTGACATGGGCTTAGAAGAAGAGTCCATATATGCAAACATTGAGAGATCTTCCCTTATGAAGGTCACCACCAGGCCAGAGCTGTTCCCATGCTCTGAGGTAATTGGTTGGATTCTGCCTTGGGCAGATGTAACCACAATGATTCTGGAAAATGTTGACAGACAGGGCTATACTGCATTTAGCCCTAGATATGTGGCATTGGCTTATCACCTGCCAGAAGCCCAAGTATTCTTATCTGATGATTGGTTGAATAGCATTAGAATGGACCTAGTAGAGACTCTTAAGAGAATGTTGTTGTAGGGAAAACGTTACCGATACAGACCCACGGGTGAGTATGATACAGTGAGCTTAAGGGCTCCCTACAGATTTATAGCTCTAATGCTTAATAGGATCTTTGGGAGAGCTCATGGCAGATTCTTCAAGCTAGAGTGGATACCCATCATTTTTCATGTGGCAACCCAAGGGACAATTTTCAACTGGGCCAGCCTTGTATCAAGCAGTCTTTCTTCTTGCTTGGCCTCAGCCTTGGAAGGAGAGTCCCAGAAAAGGTCTAAATTTTATATGAGTTCAATACTCATAGAATGTATACTATGCAACCAACCTTTCCCCGGTCTTAGGTGCATCTGGGACAGGGAAAGAATGCCTGTCTATGCTGCTTATAGATCATTGTGGGTACACCAGTACCATAGCCATTACAGAGAAGTATGTGAGCACTTAATTATGCCACTATACACACTCATTTTCCGGAAAGAGTGTGATTGTATGTCGGAGGAGGCCATGCAAGTGATACAAGATTATGCAGAATACTATTTAACCGAACATGGCATGCACTTCAGGATGTTTGGAGGCTCGAGAGCACCTTCCCTACTGCCAAAATACACAACTGATTACATTGTCCATAAGGAGGCAGTCAGACAAGTGTTCTTGGATGGAATAGGCAGCTTCCTGTTCGAGCATAAGAAGACTTCTTATCCTCCCTTTCCCTTCAGAATAGGAAGCTGCAGGTTCACTAAGGTGAAGCAAGCTGGTGAATTCGTAGAGGAGCTGGAGAAGTTCCACTTTGGCGAGATGCCCTACCAAAGAAATGAATCCCATGGTAAAGTTGCGGAGCATTGTAAGGAAAACAAGGTGCATTTTGAGTATACCCACCATTTTGATAGGGATGAATCTGTCTTCCGAAATGCCCCGAACATGACAGCACTCAAGAGGAAATATGAAGATATGCAAAGAGAAATGAAGTCCTCAAGAGCTGAAGTATAGGCCCTCCAAGGAGAAATACAAGTGCTGGAAATGACATAGGAATCTCTGGAAAGGGTACAGAAAGAATACCAAGAGTTAAGAACTGAAAAGGAACAGCTACTGGCAAAGGTGGAGGAGCTTGAAGAGTAGCAAAAGATCCTCTTGGAGGCCAATGATCTGCACACCCAAGAACTGAAGAAGGAACACCAGGAACAGATTTCCTCGCGAACAACTACTCTTAAGGAAGCAAGAGAACAACAGGTTAACCTCTAGCCATTCAAAGAGCATGTCTTGGCCCAAAAGGCCAAGATGCTGCAGCTACAGACTGCTATTGAAGAAGAAATATGTAGAGTGCTGCAGATCGATGGACAATTGGAAGAGATCTTGGAAATTGCATCTTACTTTGTGGACAGATCTCAGGATGTCCTTGAGGTCCTGACTGCAAGAATGGCGAGGCTGGAAAGCAACGATGAAACTCCAGCAGAGCTGCCATCAAAATATAAACAAACCCTCAAGCAGGACTATAACCTAGTGGATTTTTCCATCAACACCGCTGACGATTTCAAGAAGGCAGTTAAAAAGACAAAGGGATTATGCACCGAGTTTTTCAGAAGACTTCTCATTACCTACAACCAGTGCCAGGTAGAGGCCGAGAAGAGGCTGGATGATTTCCCATACCACGATTCATTTATGGAGATTTTGCAGAAGAAATATCAGGATGAAGAAGCAAGAATGCAACACATTAAATCCATTGATGACCAGATTCTGAGAAGCGAAGTAGGACATTCAACAGTTAGTGTGCAAATCCTGGAAGACCAGCTTCGGTTAAGCGCAGCCAGAGTGGAAGCCATAAAGAACTAGGCCAAAAAATTTGAAATCAACATTCAATTTTTGGAACCCTATGCATTTGAAGGCATTGCCTCTGATGCTGCATCATGGAAGAAGTTTCTAGATGCCCAAGTGGGACCCTCCTCATGAAGGATCAGTCATTATTGTAATTTGTAATTATTTTTTAAAACATTTAAGAAAAGCAGAACGTTGGGAAATGAGGGGTTGGGAAGCCCAAAGGTCACTTTGGGCATCCCAACAGTCTCACCCTTTGTATAAAGATAGAAAGATTAGAAGGGAAAAGGACTTTTTCCCAATTAGATTGATGAAGACATATTGTAAGAAGAACTATTTCCTTTTGTAATAGATAATTACAGTTTGCCTGTTCGAGAAATCTTGGTGGAATATTCAAATGTTGTGCTATGGATTTGTTGAAGAGGAACTATTTCATTTTCAGCTTTGTATCCATTAACTGTGAGACCGTTCTAACTCTTTGAACCTATGTTCCTGTATGAATGTTCTCCGGTTTATTTTATGAAGATTTCCACCATGAGTAATGAATGTCGTTCATAAACAATTGGCTATCTGGTTGTTGAAATATCTTTAATTGTTCATGCATTGTGGGAAGAGATATCAGCTAACTGTAGTTTCTCTCTATGTTGCATGCACACTTTACATTACTCATAATTAAATTTCAGTTTGCTCCCCGGGGATAGATGGATAGATAGATAGTTAGGTAGATAGTTAGTTCATTTCATGGCTGCATATGTGATATAGATGCATGTGAGCCTTTAGAAGAGAGGTAAGAACCTACGCATCACATTGTGACTGCACCTTGCATCCTCATCACCCTACATGGTTAATTAGGTATATGCATCTCATACATTAAGTGAAAAAATACAAAAACTCGGTGGACCGGGATGCAACCGGTAAAACCTTTGTTTTGTTACTTGACCTATGGTAGCCAGACCGTAAACCAGATGGATTCCCTATACCAAACAGTCAACGGGATAGTTGGGAATGTTGATTGGGGAGAATCCCTTACTATTGTTGCCTGAGAATTTCCAGGCATCAATAGTTTTGGCGCTAGAAGGAGGGCCTCCAGTGAATGGCTGGCTATGGAAACTTATTTTTTCCCAAGGATACCTTACTCGCAAATATTTTGAAGCTTTCAGCCTGACCCAAGTACTTACCATTTTCGGTTATACCTTTGAAGTAGGAAAGCCTGTTCTCACCCTACGTTGCTCTTTGCTCAGATTTTTGTTCTTTTTCCTATACTCATGGCTGGTGTGATTATGAACCAGCCCAACCCATTACCTGCTTGGAGAGCTAGATCACCTTTGAACCTTACGCCTCCATTGCATATCTTACCTTAGGGTTTTGATAAGATGCTACCTAAATTTGACCCTGAGGAAAAGACTGCTGTAGATGATCACTTGAAGAGTTTTTATTTAGCAGTAGAAGGGTTAAGGGATGGGGAGTACGAAGATGTTGTCTGTAGATTATTCCCTCATACCTTGAAAGGGGCAGCTGCTTCATGGTACTTTGCCCTGCCCGCAAACTCAATCCCAGACTGGAACACTTTCAAAAGGGTTTTCAGGAGTAAATACATAGCCCAAAAAATGCATGCCTCATTGATGAAAGGTCTTGGTTTGTTAAGAAAAGAGAAGAATGAAAAGGTACATAAGTTCACTCAAATATTCTCATTATACCTAAAGAATTTTTCTGAAGCTGACAGACCCTCAGACAAGGTCTTAATTGAATATTATACATCTGCCCTAGGACCGGAGTTAGCTATGTTCGCTAAAATGAAAGCCAAGCCTACATTGGTAGAGACTTATGAAGAGGTAGGAAGGGTAGAAGCTGAAATGGAAAGTGTAGAAGATTACCTTGACTTACCTGAAGAGAATACCAACGGGAGAAGATCTTTACTGCTGTCTGAACCTAAAGAGGACCACTCACATGATTATCAGGGAATGTTGAAAATGATGCAGAATATATCCAATAGAATAATAGATCTGGAGAAAGGGAGGGAAACTCAGAAAACTCACAAACCCTATTATCCAAAAAGAGAGGATAACAACCAATGGCAAGTCCCTCCCCCACATCTACGATCAGTAAACATAACAGAAGTAGGGGGTGATAATTTATGCACCTTTCACCAATAACCTCATTCGAAAAAGAAGTTCCCGCAATGGTTGAATTCGATAACACTGGTTATGAATAAGCTACTAGATTCTAAAGTAACCAAGAACAGTGGCAAGGAGGAAAAGAAAAACCAGGCTATGGAGAAACAAGATAATGACACTATGCTTTCATGGAATGGTATCTCGCTGTTTGACACTGAAGAGAGCGCTCTCAAAACTGAATGCACACCTACAATGACAAAGGATATAGATTTAACAATTTTGAAGATCAAAAGACTGCAAAAGAATGTCAAGAGACAAGTAGAGGTGAAGGTTGAGGACAAAACACTTAGAACCAATACCCTCAACCAAGAGGTAGAACCAATCACTGAAACTGTCAAACCTGTAGAAGAACTGATAGGTGTTAGTGAGGAAAACACTAATGAAATTGGAGAGCATGAAGAGGATTTTCCCACTCAAAACCAACCAGGAGAAGAAGACATAGAACCAGGTTGGGAAGATAAAGCTGATACCCCACCTTTTCTTTTGACCCTAGAAATGTTGAATCACAATGTGAATAATTGCTTGGTAGATTCTGGATCAGCAATGAATGTTATGCCTCTGGAGATTTGCAAAAAGATTAAGGGAAAGCCAGAGTCCACATCTTGTAAAGTAACACAATTAGACAGCTCATGTGTCAAAGTAGTGGGAGAAATGAAAAATTTCCTCATTCGCTTGTCTGCAAACAACAAGATTTGTCAATTTATTGACATTACTGTGGCTGACATACCTAGTGGGTATGGGATTATTCTGAACAGAGATTGGTCTGCCAGGTTAAAAGGCTATTTTGCTTCAGATTGGTCTCATTTATTGTTTCCTCTCACAGGTACCCCAAATAAGATTAAGATTTTGAGAGAGCCTTATATGAAGTACACTGTCACTAAGCTAGGGGAAGGAAATCAATCTGCTGATTCTGTCCTAGGAAACTATCTGACTGAATGTAAGCTAAGACATCATACCTCAAGCAAGGCCAGTTCTATGACTGACACTCAGCCTGAGCTCCTTCAACTTCTTCAGGCTGTAAGGGATGATTGTAGGATAGTAGACATGTGTTCAGTTTCAAAACTAGCCCAGCTAGACCATGGTTAGATATCTCATGTCTATGATCCAGCCCACCCTTTAGCTCTCTAGATTTGAATTTTTTTAGGAGTGGGTGAAAATTTTCTTTATTTTTGCTTTGTACATAAATAAATTGTTTTGTGTTCTTTAATGCTTTGATTCTTTTTCTTTTGATTATTTGATTTGATGCTGTTTTCTTTTATTGCTTTGCTAGCATTTCTTCTGGTTTTGAATAAAGAGGCAAACTTTTTGTTGCAATGGAAACATCAGGGTTCTTTATTAACTGAAATCTTGAGCATAGACTAGGCTTTAAACATAGAATGTCTTCTAGTAGCAGTGTTCCTAACTGGCCATGCATTCATTGAAGTCTTACTTAACCCCTGTAAATAACTCAGAAGTAAAAGAGGTCTGGAATACTATTTCGAGGCTCCATCCATTTCACATCTTAAATATCCAAGGGGGTGACAGCAAAAGACCCATGGAAAGGAAGCAGAGTAAACAATATATCATATACAAATGATCCGATGCCATAATTTCAGAAAATATAAAAGCTATCAAGAGTCAGAACTCCTTAAAGAAAAACAATACATATCAAAGCAAAGCATCAAAGCATGAAGTACTAAATTGCCACAAGATCCTCTCCGTCCGTGAACTGAAATATGAAGTACATTGTTCACACAAAAGGACACTATGGGATAGAGGATCCTGAAGTAAAAATTCAGTAAGAAAGGCATGCATGAGGACTCATATCAAAAGAACTAAAGTTCAAAAGGCACAAAAGTGCAGTTGGCATGGGAATGAGGAACAAAAGGATAATACTGTTTACTATCTGTTACAATCCTGTGGTGTCCAAGCTAGAAACTACCTAAGGACAGGAAAAATAAACCTCACTTATTTGGCCTCAAAAGAGTTATTCAGACTTGCAATATTTCTGATGTTACAATTTCCCAAAGAATAGACTACTTCTCAATGGTTTAAATGCTTAAGTTGGCTAGCCCAGGGATACAAACATTTGGAAGATTTCAAATTTTATTCAGACGGTCTTGCACTGGGAAGGAGTTAATTCAGAAATCTGGGGTTCACCAGGTAGTCGCCAATTGTTGCAGCTGCAACAATTTTCCCAAAATTCCAAAAAAATTTAGGACCCTCCTTTTGCTTGAATTAGTTTGATTGTCTTCTTGGATTTGGTTTGAGAACGTTTCAGAAAGAGTTGCTTATGCTTAGATTGATCTACAGTTGTTTTTAAATTTTCTAAAATGATTAAGAATTTCAATGATGGATCAAACCTTCATCATTTGCCTTTAATCACGTTTGAAGCATGCTTGAATTGGAAGGTATTTTGTTTTGATCTTCCGCCGTTGCGGGTGAATCTTCGTTTTGGTCTTCCGCCGTTGCGGAAGGAAATAGGTTTTCATCTTTTGTTCCTTCGGTCTTTCACATCGACTGATTTTTGGGTTTAGATCGGAAATACTTGTCGTTTCTTTCCCCGTCGTTGCGGATGGATTTTTAGTTTTAACTTCGACTTTGCTCTCGATTCAGTTGGCGAAATCGGCTGGGTTTTGGTTTTGCATCAGAACCATTGTCACTTCTTCTTCCGCCGTTGCGGATAGATTTTCGGTTTGACTTCGATTAAATTTTCCGATTTCTTTGTTTTCACGTCGGATGCTTTTTGGTTTCACATCAGAGCAGTTGTGATTTCTTCTTCCGCCATTATGGATGAGTTTCCGGTTTGACTTCAATTGTTTTTTCTTATTTCTTTGATTCTACGTCGGATGCTTTTGGTTTCATATCAGAAGTTTTTATGAATTTTTCCTCCACTGTTGCGGACGGCACACGGTTAGCTCTCCCGATTAATTTTGGCTTCTGACTCCTGCTCGCCGTTGCGGATAGATCTGTGGTTCGGTATTTCGCTGTTGCAGAAAGAAATGGCCTTTCGTCTTCCGATCTTTTAGCCTTTCTCCGCCATGTATGTCTCCGCTGGTGGTTTGACGATGTGGCCGTCCACCGTTGTGGAAGAAAGTTGGATTTCAGTCTCCGATCCGAAGTGGTCCGCCATCCGATATGTTTGACCCCGCGGAAGGCTTAGAGCTTTGATCATCCACCGTTGCGGAAGAGCGTTTGCTTTCATCCTTCGATTCGAAAATGCTCCAACATCCGATTTTTTATTTTTCCCACCGCACGTGCTGACCATTTATATATATGGGGTTCGAGGGTTATTTTTATTGTTATTTTTTTTTAATCGTCGAGCACTGTCATTGTCGTGCGTGTCATTCTCACAAGCTGTGAAGATCCCGTTGTTGGTACCCACATCTAGGTGGCTCGACTGAGGATGTTTGACCACTCGTCTGCCCGATTGATCACATTGCATTGCCAGGTAGGCTCGTTGGCCTTCTCCCGTTTCCGTTTAGATAGTTGATTGATGGTTTGCTGTGGTTAGGGTGTTAAGTGCAGCCATTTCCTTCATCCCGTTAATTTATATGCCTATTTATATGTGGGGATTTTATGGTATTACTGTCGGTAGGCAGGCGGTGTGGCCCTTAGAGTAGTTTTTCCATATCTCCGTTGTTAAACCGCCCTGCGCATAGCGGATTAGGGGGTTTGGTGCAGGTGGCCGTTACGCTGTCTGCACCAAACCACCCTTGTAGGATGATGTATGGTAGAGAGCAGTTAGCCGTGGACCTCATTATGGATTTGGGACTGTTTGTTCCATTTTGGGTTCCCTGCATCATTTAAGCCCTAGCCGTTTCCACCTACATGGTTTCGTGCATCAATTTCCTAGCCGACTTAAGGGAATGTGCCATTGCTTTCAGTCTGTTGGACGTAAGCCACGTGGGCATGGTTTTGTTAAAGCACAGTTAAATTCTCGTATACCTTTCCCTTGTTTTCCCCCACGCAACGAAATAATAATGGCGTGCGCAGACAGCCGAAATTGGTGGCCTATTGATGTAGATTTCCTCTCCGTCTTGAATATGACTGATAGAATTGTTCAGTATCATACAGCAGTGGTAGATTGCTAAAAAAAATTTTACTATCTATGAATTATTTTGCATCATGCTAGATATAGAAAAGGTCATTGAATGCTACACTTTGGTTGTAACAGTTCTGATTAGTTAGGCCATTTTAGGCTATACATGCATACATTTGTTTCATTATCTGATTGCTATCATATTAAACATAGGAGAAATGGCACATTGCACAGTGATGTATACAGGTTTTCCACTTAGTCAAAGGGGCTTGATATTACAATTTTATGGCAGGAAGAAATCACCATGTCAAAGAGACAAAAGAAGAAGGCCCCGGTGGTCGAAGAAGAGCCAGAAGTAGAAGTGGTCACCAAGACAGAATACATGTATGAGGACACTAAATGTATTTCTGGTGTTGAACCAGAGTACCAGTGGGGTGAAATATATAGACTGATCACCAGAAGAGAGGTCCCTGACATGGGTTTAGAAGAAGAGTCGATATATGCAAACATTGAGAGATCTTCCCTTATGAAGGTCCCCACCAGGCCAGAGCTATTCCCATGCTCTGAGGTAATTGGCTGGATTCTGCCCCAGGCAGATGTAACCACAATGATTCTGGAAAATGTTGAGAGACAGGGCTATGCTGCATTTAGCCCTGGATATGTGGTGTTGGCTTATCACCTGCTAGAAGACCAATTATTCTTATCTAATTATTAGCTGAATAGCATTAGAATGGACATGGTAGAGACTCTTAAGAGAATGCTGTTGCAGGGAAAACATTACCGATACAGACCCACGGGTGAGTATGATACAGTGAGCTTGAGGGCTCCCTACAGATTTATAGCTCTGATGCTTAATAGGATCTTTGGGAAAGCTCATGGCATATTCTTCAAGCTAGAGTGGATACCCATCATTTTTCATGTGGCAACCCAAGGGAAAATCTTCAACTTGGCCAGCCTTGTATCAAGTAGTATTTCTTCTTGCTTGGCCTCAGCCTTGGAAGGAGAGTCCCAGAAAAGGTCTGAATTTTATATGAGTTCAATACTCATAGACTGTATACTATGCAACCAGCCTTTCCCTGGTCTTAGGTGCAACTAGGACAGGGAAAGAATGCCTGTCTATGCTGCTTATAGATCATTGTGGGCACAACAGTACCACAACCATTACAGAGAAGTCTGTAAGCACTTCATTATGCCACTATACACACTCATTTTCTGGAAAGAGTGTGATTGTATGTCGGAGGAGGCCATGCAAGTGATACAAGATTATGCAGACTATTATTTAACCAAACATGGCATGTAATTCAGGACGTTTGGAGGCTCGAGAGCACCTTCCCTACTGCCAAAATACGCAACTGATTACATTGTCCATAAGGAGGCAGTCAGACAAGTGTTCTTGGATGGAATAGGTAGCTTCCTGTTTGAGCATAAGAAGACTGCTTATCCTCCCTTGCCCTTCATACTAGGAAGCTACAGGTTCACTAAGGTGAAGTAAGTTGGTGAATTCGTAGAGGAGCTGGAGAAGTTCCACTTTGGCGAGATGCCCTACCACAAAAATGACTCCCATGGTAAAGTTGCGGAGCATTGTAAGGAAAACAAGGTGCATTTTGAGTATACCCACCATTTTGATAGGGATGAATCTGTCTTCCGAAATTCCCCGAACATGACAGCACTCAAGAGGAAATATGAAGATATGCAAAGAGAAATGAAGTCCTCAAGAGCTGAAGTACAGGCCCTCCAAGGAGAAATACAAGTGTTGGAAATGACACAGGAGTCTCTGGAAAGGGTATAGAAAGAATACCAAGAGTTAAGAACTGAAAAGGAACAGCTACTGGCAAAGGTGGAGGAGCTTGAAAAGCAACAAAAGATCCTCTTGGAGGCCAATGATCTGCACACCCAAGAACTGAAGAAGGAACACCAGGAACAGATTTCCTCGCTAACAACTGCTCTGGAGGAAGCAAGAGAATAGCAGGTTAACCTCCAGCTGTTCAAAGAGCATGTCTTGGCCCAAAAGGACAATATGCTGCAGCTACAGACTACTGTTGAAGAAGAAAGATGTAGAGTGTTGCAGATCGATGGACGATTGGAAGAGATCTTGGAAACTGTATCTTACTTTGTGGACATATCTTAGGATGTCCTCGAGGTCATGACTGCAAGAATGGCGAGGCTGGAAAACAACGAAGAAACTCCAGCAGAGCTGCCATCAAATTATAAACAAGCCCTCAAGCGGGACTATAACCGAGTGGAGTTTGCCATCAACACCGCTGAAGATTTCAAGAAGGCAGTTAAAAAGACAAAGGGATTATGCACCGAGTTTTTCAGAAGACTTCTCATTACCTACAACCGGTGCTAGGTAGAGGCCGAGAAGAGGCTGGATGATTTCCCAGACCACGATTCATTTATGGATATTTTGTAGAAGAAATATCAGGATGAAGAAGAAAGAATGCAGCACATTAAAGCCATTGATGACCAGATTCTGAGAAGCGAAGTAGGCCATTCAGCAGTTAGTGTGCAAATCCTGGAAGACCAGCTTTGGTTAAGTGTAGCCAGAGTGGAATCCATAAAGAACCAGGCTGAAAAATTTGAAATCAACATTCAATTTTTGGAACCCTACGCATTTGAAGGCATTGCCACTGATGCTGCATCATGGAAGAAGTTTCTAGATGCTCAAGTGGGACCCTCCTCATGAAGGATTGGTCATTATTGTAATTTGTAATTATTTTTTAAAACATTTAGGAAAAGTAGAAAGTTGGGAAACGAGGGGTTGGGAAGCCCAAAGGTCACTTTGGGAAGCCCAACAGTCTCACCCTTTGTATAAAGATAGAAATCTTAGAAGGGAAAAGGACTTTTTCCCAGTTAGATTGATGAAGACATATTGTAAGAAGAACTATTTCCTTTTGCAATAGATAATTATAGTTTTCCTGTTGGAGAAAGCTTGGTGGAATATTCAAATGTTGTGCTATGGATTTGTTGAAGAGGAACTATTTTGTTTTCAACTTTGTATCCATTAATTGTGAGACCGTTCTAACTCTTTGAACCTATATTCCTGTATGAATGTTCTCCGGTTTATTTTATGAATATTTCCACCATGAGTAATGAATGTCGTTCATAAACAATTGGCTATCTGGTTGTTGAAATATATTTAATTGTTCATGCATTGTGGGAAGAGATATCAGCTAACTGTAGTTTCTCTCTATGTTGCATGCACACTTTACATTACTCATAATTAAATTTCAGTTTGCTCCCCGGGGATAGATGGATAGATAGATAGTTAGGTAGATAGTTAGTTCATTTCATGGCTGCATATGTGATATATATGCATGTGAGCCTTAAGACGAGAGGTAAGAACCTATGCATCACATTGTGACTGCTCCCTACATCCTCATCACCCTTCATGGTTAATTAGGTATATGCATCTCATACATTAAGTCAAAAAATATAAAAACTCGGTGGACCGGGCCGCAACCGGTAAAGCCTTTGTTTTGTTACTTGACCTACGGTAGCTGGATCGTAAACCAGATGGATTCCCTATACCAAACAGTCAACGGGCTAGTTGGGAACGTTGATTGGGGAGAATCCCTTATTGTTGTCGCCTGAAAATTTCCAGGCATCAACAAGTACCTTATGGATATGATTTTTTATAATGATGATATGACTTAGCCAAGTTGAAAATTAAGCTAAATTTAATCATAGGAAAAATATCATCGTGCGTATTCAGAACATCATTTGTCTTTTCATTCAGGTTGTTATTCAACCCTTCATATGATCCTTCATATAAATTTCCTGTAAGAAAATAAGTTTTGCTTGATCAGATTAGACTACTGTTAATCATAGATTTTTCTAAGCTTCAAACCTACAAGGAGATTGCATAAACAATTACTTTGATCCTTTTAATTGTACTTCCATGATTTCTAGAGAAATAAATCGTCATTTTTATAAAAGGACAAACAGTCTGATACTCCCCCCCAAACCAAAGATATGGCGTGTCCACAAGCCGTACAAGAAAATTCAATAGTTTCCAAAATAATATAAGAAAGTCCAGTCATGCTGTTATAGGTAGGTAAAAGAAATGAAAATTAACACATGCATGGAAGGATTCAGATATATACATATAAAAATAGTGCTCAAATATGCAAATTCATTATTTACCATGTAATGAAGAAATAAGGGAAGGGCCATAGGGAAAACTAGTCATCCTTGCCTTGTTGTAAAGATATCTTTCCACCTAAAAAAAAAATTTGACCTTACCATTGAATTTGTAAGAATCTACTGCTATGGGTCCCATTACTAGGATAAACATATACTAGTTATTGATTGAATTCAGATTATCGAATCGAAGTCCATTTTACAGTGTTTTTTTAATGACATCAAAAACAATAGGCCTAAACATATTTTATTGTTAACGCATGTGCCTAGAGGTGCATTAACCAATGCTCTTTTACTTGATATTGCCCCGCTGCCAGCGAGCTTGTTCAGTACCCCGACGGGTTTATCTTGGTACCATGCAAGCATAGCCCCGTTGCTAGTGATCCTGTTCAGTACCCTGACGGGTTTATTTGCATTTATCGAATTTCCTTATTGCTATATTGTTACTTAGCATTGACCCTCTACTAGTAGGCTTGTTTAGTACCCCGCCGGGTTTTCCTTGTATAAATATAGGAATTCGATTGGTACTAGAGTGTGCTAAGTCTTGCTAAACACATGATTAAAATTTTTCATAAAATGACCTTAATCATAGATCATGTCAAAAGAGAATAACTCAAAGGTGTTCTTGGGCCTTTTAGTCCATTTTCTTTATAAAAGATAACGTTCCCCATAAGCAAAAATCCCACTTATCCTAGAGTGTTCTCAAAGATATTTTAAGGGTCAAGTTTTGATAACAAGTGTAGATGTACTAGTAATCTCTAGGTATTAAAAATCTTAAAGAACATGATAATGGAAATAATTCTTTTGAGCACTTGCTTAAAGTAATAAATAATGTACATATTTGAATCAAACCATCATATATAAGAGATAACAAAATGATTAAAATAAATGGTTTGAGAATCAAATTTCAGAATCACAACTAGTGTTTTTAGAGCACTTTTATTTTTCAGATAGTATCTTATAGAAAAGACCCACCTATAATTAAATTTTCAAAACCATTTATTAGATGATTTGTTTTATTTTAAAAACATAGAAGAAGAGTCTCCTAGAATTATACATGACTCTTGTTTTTTCGAAAAACATATCTACATATATATACAAATGATGACAACCCCAGGGTAACTTTTAAGGATCAGGTAAAGGAGGAAGAGTGTTCAGGGAGGGAGGATCAGCTTCTATTCTATCAAGGTTCACCCTGGTCTCTTGAGGCAAAAGATGATGTCCTGTACAAATATGACATGTGGAAATTTTGAATGGACATTATTGTGGGAGATGTTTAGCTTTACATTTTAAACAGAAGATGGTCCTGGCTGCTAAATCTTCTTTCTTTTTCTTTTTGTGAGTTGGGTTGCTGAAAGGAGGCTTTTTTCTGAGGTGAGGCTGAGGTGTCCTAGTATTATTTTTCAGGGGAGATATTCCTCCCATTGGCCATGCTCCTATTGGACCCTATAGGAGAAGTAGACTCTACTTCAGATGTTTCAATTTGTGAAATTACAGAGTTGTCGAGGAGTGCTTTTACTTGGACAGGGTTAACAAAGTCAACAAAGTTCCGGTCTCCTACTAAAGAAGAAGTTATATTGGGATGCTTAGAGGTTTTTAATAAGTGATCCCTAAATTTTTGTTTCAAGAACGAGATCCTCAAATTTTCCTGTTGAAGTATCGTCCATGACTTCCCTGATAAGACCTCTTAAGAGAGTCTCCTTAGGTCTCTAGACAGATGACTTCCTATAGGTGTCTTTTGGTATCTTTCCACTAAGTGAATGGTGAGGGGAGTTATGTCCCTGTAATAGCTAATTTAAAATTTAAACAAAATTTTACTATCTACTCTAAAAACACTTAAGGGGAATAAATCAAGCTTTGCCTAAAGTAAACACACTTGTATGAAGAAGGAACAATAGGGCCTTGGCGCGACCCACTAAAGTGGATGTGTCATGCTATCACACTATGGAAATTCTATAGTGAAGTCATATTTGCATCTTACCATTTCCCCTCCCCCTTGATGTGTAATGTAAAGGAAACCTATCTATCCTTATCTATCTAGACTTTGTTCATGAAAAACTAGACTAAAGGAAAACCTAGACTACTGCTACTGCTAGGTTTGGGGGTGACTGTTATAACAGATGCGCATGTTCTTACCTTTCGTATTACCACCCACCCACCACCAACCTATTGCTAAAATTTTGTTCTCATACATTTGTTGGGAAAAATATTGTCTTGAATAGTTTACCTAATATTTAATTATTGACCGAGGTTTGTAATCTTGGAGTTGCTACAAAATATATGCGAAGGTAGAAGGATTCCTAAGATGTCATTGCAATATTTTAACAAACATAGACCAAAATATCTTTCAAAATAAGAAACAGAGTCAGACTCCTAAGAATTCCACGGTTAAGAAGATTAAGCTAGGACAGAGGACTAGACCAGTGTAGTATCCAGTTATACTACTCTACGTTATACATACTTATTGTAGGAATGCAAATAAAAACAAGATAACCTTATAATAATAAACTATCCCTTAAGATATATTCTACTACTTTAAACAACATTGAAAGCTAACTATACAAAGGAGGATTTACAAGGATATATAACTAAGGATATACATTGCAACACAGACTAATTCCACTCTCTTGGGTTGTTTTGGGGATAAGCATTTATAGTGACTGGGACAGGGGTAGAAGGAGAGTCAAAATGGATTTCAAATGAGGTATAGAAACTAAAGGGAATTAAGTCTAACTTTACCTCTATGAAAACATGTAAACTAAGAAATGTCCAGTTGCAAGTAATGGTAAACATGGTTCTTTATGTCATGGACACTTAACAAAAGACAAAACAAAAATGAAAAGGTGAGAACCTAAATTTTAAACAAAGAGAAAACCTAATGAAGATGATCTTCATTCTTATTTAGTAACCATCTAACTAAAAAGCACAACTTCTATTTATAACCTATCAACATATCTACCAAAATATTAATATAACTAACCCTGAACCACATATAAAGAAATGAAATCAATTCAAGCTAATATTGCAAGGCATAATCATATGGTAGAAAGAAATAAAGACTTAATAAGTACTCTAGATAATTTGATCATAGACTCTTAAAAGGAAATATAATTACTGTCTAACTATTCTAATCAAAACATACTCAAGGAACTGAAGAAAACTGACTTAAACTATGTAAAATATGCTAAGGATTGGATGAAATATTGAACAACAGGTTGAAATGGGAGTCTGTATAACAAACCAAACAGACTGTCTGTATGACAATTTGTATACAAAAACACTTAAAACTTTAAAAAATGATTAATCTATATGAGCTTGGGCTAGTTGACTCATGCATGTAATAACTAGAATGTAAATACAAGAATTTAAACCTATTTAACAAATACATTTACTCTACAAGATAATTCAAATACAATTCATAATTTGAAAACATCATTACTTATTGCAATTTGAAAGGAAATTGGAAATTAAATAAATTTAGAACATTCTAAGAATTACCAGGATTGAAACTAATTATGATTAAATTCTACAGTATTGAAGTAGTCTACTCTATTAACATTGAATCAAACAATGAATTGGAAATGCATCAAAAGGAATTACAATCTAGTCTATATGCAACTGGTTACTAACATAAAATGAAAGAATACATAAACATCATAATATTGAAATGAAATCTAAGCTACAAGAAATAATATAAATGATTACTAGATAAGCATCATAATACTAAAATGAAATTAATAATATAAATGATTGCAAGAATGAAATTACATAAACAATCTATGAACAAAGCTATACTAATTACAAGAAAGGGGAAATGACAGAGACTATACGAAAATATAAAATTCTAATTGGTGGGGGGGCCTCCCAGCTGTCAGAGTCACAACCTGCTAAATGTTAATCATAACACAATCATAGATAGTGTAACAAAACTTCCATTAAAAATAATAAATGAGTATTATAAAGTCTGAATTACATGAAAACTTGCTGAGCTAAAAACTACTTAACTTCCTTTTCGCATACAAGCGTTGTTATATAGAGTTTTGAGAAAGCGAGTGAGTTGACCCTTTAGTGGTTGACTGCTCTTTGAGATTAGTCAGCCATCATTACAATTCGTTGCTCCAATACCATCACACAGTCATTTTTCCTCCCTTATCGCGAGTTGGTTTCCATCGGGCTTGAGGTGGCGTACATGCTTCCCTTCTTTAGCTTGAACTAGAGTCGTGATGTCAATCAGAGAGGTATGTTGGCAACCTTCCAGAACAAGGTTCATGATAATACTTCGAGATGTGGACAACACATGGTTTATAGGTCGCTCCATACTTAAATGATGGAGAATCAATTAGTTCCAATGCGCGGTTGTTTTGGCGAGCTAAATGACGAGCTAGATATGCTATGTGCATATCTAGCCGAATGTGTGTCTGTGTGTCAAGCTCACCCAAAACGTATGCTCTACAATTAATGAATGCATTTGTTAGCAATTACATCAATTAACATCGAATTTAGTCATTAAAACAGTAAAATAATCAAGAATGAATCTGTTTGTGCCAGAAATTGTTCCTAAGGCTAGGGGAACAAGCCAACACAATCTCAAGAGTAAAACTCAATAAATAAAACAAAGTTTAGGGTTTTTGGTATGATTTAAATGGTTGTAAACTTCAAGAACAGTTAGGGAATACATTTAGAAGAAAAGTAACAACTAAATCATAAACATAAACTGATAAAGATGCATAACATATATAACAAGATCCAATTAGAAACAACATTAAGGTTTATACATAAACAACAGGCATTACCAGCAAACACACATTAACCAGTAATGAGTCTGTCAATTTAAGCAACTAGACAAGAAGAAAAATGAAGCCAATACAAACAACTAAAGGATAAAGGTCATGTATATCTCATAATTTTATCAGTAAATGTCTATAAGAGTTACAGTAATTATCTCTGAACAAGTTTGCAGACAAAATAGTCTTGTAAACCTCCTGATGCTCCCAAAAATCAGAACCCTAACAATGTCTTGCTAACTCATCTAAATAGGAACATTCTCCCAAAATCAGTTAGGTCTCACATCCTAACTGTCTCCATCGAATCACTAATGGTAAACTAAAAAGTACTTTTTTTACAAAGTTATAAAATTGCTAAAAATAGCAAATGATTAACAAAAAGTGTTTATTAAACAGATACACTAACTAAAAGCATAACTGATCAAAGCTCCTTCGCTGTTTCAACAAGGAGTGCTATACCATCTAGGCTTCGAGACCTCTTCTTTGCTCTTTTTTGTTTCTTCTCCATATCAGCTATCTTTTTCTGAAGGTCTTCATTCTCCTGCTGTAAACTTTCAACTGTCCTCTCTAGCTTTGTAGAATACCTGTCAGTGGATGTCTTCCTTTTTAACACTTCTTTAGACACTTCTGATAGCTGTAGGAAATGATGATGGACATCTTGCAACTCCTCTATAAGCCCCTTGTTGACTTTGAATAAACAATCATTAGTCTCTTGTAATTGTTTTACCTGTTGCTTGTATTTCTGAACTCTTTCCTGCAAGCTTTCATCATCAAAACTAGGGTTTTCCAGTACATTTGCATCCTGCATTAAAAATTTTGAGAAATCAACAGAATTAATAGACTCTTCTATAATCCCTGCTTGCCTGAGTATAGCTTCATCTTATTCATCCCATTCCTGATTTTCAAGAGTACAAGCTTTTGCTTTTTCTTCTTCCTGCTGTTTTATAAGTCTATCTTTTATCTCAACAATTATTTCAGATAATTTAGAAGCAGGTTGACTTGTTTCTTTTGCAGACTGAGAAGAAGAAGAAGGCTTGGCAATTGACTTTCCCTTGCTCTTGCTGCCCTGTTTAACAATTTCTGCTTCTTCATTAGAGGAAGAATCAATCACAACAGCTTCTTGTCTGAAATTTAGCTTGAGATTAAGTAGCTTTTTCATATTCCACCTGAGTTTATTAGTTGGCCTAGTTTTAGGCCTTCTGTATGAAGCTACAGTCCTCTTTTTCTTCTTCTTAGGTCTAGCTGATTTAACCTATGAGGTGAGGAATTCTCCACATGCTTCAACACTTAGCTCTGCTTCATCAACTGGCTGTTCATCCTCTAATAAATATCCTTCATCCTTAGACAAAATGGTGAGGGGGTTTCTTTGTTTAGTTTGCACTTCATCTTCAAGTACAACAACCTTCTCTTCATCAATAGTCTTGGTTTCTTGAGTATCTGCTACTGGTGGCAATTGCAAACTAGGATGCACTTTTTCTCCTGCAAACAATGAGTACCTACTTTTAGGGAAATTTGAAGACATTTTGAACTGACTGACAACCTTTACCTGCTCTGCTACCTTCTTAGCCTTAACATCCTCTTTATTTGCAGGTTTGGCTGTGTGACCTAACTTTTTCATCATTACTTTTCCCTTATCAGTCTGTTTCTTAGGTTGCTGGTCTTCTTGCTGGGGATGAACATCTGACCAGAATAGAAAGAAGTCCCATGTCCTACCCTCATGTTGCAACGTAGTGGTGATGATCAGCTTGATCAGACCATGATGAAAGATTGACTGGGAGGAATGATATTCATGTTGTTTTACCTTGCTGGACATCTTTTGCAAGCTCTTCAAAAAGAAGAAGGGCAGATTCATCTTGGAGACTCCTACCATGTGTTGGAGGAATCTAAAGTGATATTTATACACATAGCCATACCTGCCTTCACAAGTCACATAACTCTGTAGTATCCTAATGGGCTCAATCCACTCTTTCCTGAAATTTTGAATAGGAATACCCTTGTTCCAGTCAGGAGTCACATTAGTTAATAGGTACCTCTGAGGTTCAAAATCAAAAGGTAAATTTTTGAACCAATGCTCACCCTCATTACTGATTCCAGTTTCTTCTACAATTATTTCCACAGTCAATTTGAATTTTAGAGCATCCAGGATGACCATGTCTTCTTTCAGCCCCTGAGCAAACCTACAAGAGACTTGTGCATTGTAGCCATTGATCCTTCTGAAGAAATTGAGCCAACCTGCTTGTTGAAACAATTCAGCACAGTCTGGGAGTGTCTCAATCCATGCTAGGTCAGTGGGCTCAGCCCTATTGATTTTTCCAATTTTGCCACTCTTTCCCATCTTCTTCTTTCAGGAACTAGAAGCATTCTGACTTTAGGTTTCAAATAGGTTTTACAGACTGGTTTTCTGTTCTTTGAACTCCTTCACAATCTGCAATACACTCCTGGACAGGCCTGTTTATTTAAAAGATGAAGTAAAAACTTCCCAACAGGGGGTCAAATTCACCTGAACCAAGGCTTCAATGTTCCTTTATTACAACAGTACAACTAGGTCTGTATATAGGTAAACTATGAGAGTTTCATGAAACAGTCATAAGAACACAATAACATTGCTCATTCTTCAAAAATGCACCATCAAACATAATGTCAAACTGTTTCAGACTATATGCCATCCAAGCTCCTCATTTTAGGGTTAAGGAAACAAGCACTATGATATGCATTCAGATATGATCTCTTCCTTTAGTATAAACTGATTCAAATCACAGAAAACAACATTTTGATTAATTTCAGTGTCCAGGCTGTTCAATGTAATTGAAGACTGTCAGTGAATGTGGCTGTTCCATTTTCAATATTGTACTTCTATTTCTGTGTATCAACCAGCCTCGATCTTCAAACCCTAAAATTCTCACAGCTTCAGATTTTGCAAGAGTAACATCAACCACAGGCTTATTAGACCGACTGGAGATTACCTGTATGAAAAGGGAGAAAAACACCACTGCCTGCAATATATTCACCTTAGCCAAAAGACTGTGGTCAAAACCTGTATATAAAAGCCAACATGTTCTCCAAACAATTGATTTTACAAATTATGACAATTATCAACAGTTTCACAAGTAAATTGAACACTTTCTGTGTAAAGGATGAGCATAATAAAACAATCTATAAGTCATCTCAATGCTGATTCCTGTAGATTGTGATTCAAATGAGCATTAAGTCTGAGAGAAATCCTTTTCAGTTAGCTCATTGTAGCCAATATGCATCGATATCAGAGTTTTTCTTTTAGTATATTGGAGAGCAAACATAAACAACCTTCCTTCAAACTGTCATCGAAATTCCAAAAACTGAATGCTTTAAACTTAAGGTTATTTTGATGCTCTGTTCAGTAAACTTCTTCAGAATAGCTCCAGGTAGTTATTTGTGTGGTGAACAGTTCATTTTGTAACCTATTCTATCCTTTGCAGCAACCAATTTCTCCAGAATAACCTTCAGCGAGAAAAACCCAATTTTTCCAATTATAGGGGTTTGTATTGAAATACCTACCAATTGTTCAACTGCCACGGCTTAAACCTTCATTTTGGGCTGTCAACTGACTCTCCTTGTGCGTACAAGTGTTTTCAGATTATTACTTTGACTGCAGATAAGTAGATTAAAAAGCCCTAATTTTCGCTGGCTTTTATAACACTGTCTCTTCTCCACAACAACACAATCCACCTTTTGAGCAGTTAACCTTACTTCACGAGAAGTCTTCTCCTCTGATAATGCCTGTAAAAAGAGAATTATGCCAGCTTAGACCGAGATTTACTGATATCTGTCCAACTGATTCCACATTATAAGCAATGATGAGCCTGATTTGTTTTGAGACTGATAACCACCTGAAAACATGCTGAAACTGCAGCCTACACGTGCTAAACCACTCATCCAATGCGATTAGTCACTCACAAACTGAAATCATGATAGAAATTGATTTGAAAATCGAAAAAACAAAGGGCCGCGATATTCTTGTAGCGCGCCCTTTGTTAAATTTTTGTCCAGCGCTACAAGAATATGTCCAGTGTTAAAATGTCGCTATTTTTCAACTTTCTGCTAATTTGTAGGAGGTTTTAAAGCTGCTAGGGTGAAAATTAAGTCTAATTACTCTCTAAATAAACATTAATGAATCAAAAATTTGATATAATGACCTTTCTTTAAACCCCTTTGAAATGCAAAGAACCAAAAAATCAAATAAACCTATAAAAAGTAAGTTCAAAAAGACCATGTAATCATCCAAAGAGTTCCTAAAGGAAACTAACACTAATACCTGAAACCAAAACCTTAACTGAAATAAAATGAAAAAACAAACAAAAAATGGAGTAATTAAACCGAAAAATGAAGAAAAAATTACTGACTTAACAGAATCAATATTAAATAAATCCAAAATATGATCATACCTGAAGCTGAATGGTAATTTGTATGATGCAAAAGACGCCAAAAGATAACAAAACATTTTAGGAATTTTGGGGTATAAAATGGGCCTCCTAAGGAAAATAATAAAATAATAGTTAAAACAATAAAATAATAGTTAAAATAATAAAATAATATTGATTAATTTTGGAGGAAGAAAGAAAAAAACTACCTTTTGTGTTCGTATTTTCGACATATCTCATTGTGTTTTTACTCAAATTTCGACCGAGAGAGCTCCTTGGATGTGGAATTTGATTCCGCATCCAACGAGTACCCACACTGCATACTTTTGATGGACCCCGCAACCCCAAAAACAAGAAATACCTGAAAAAATATGATGATGATGTCATCATCATGTTTTTTCAGGTATTTCTTGTTTTTGGGGTAGCGGGGTCTGTCAAAAGTATGCAGTGTGGGTACTCGTTGGATGCGGAATCAAATTTCACATCCAACAAGCTCTCCCGATCGAAATTTGAGTAAAAACACAATGAGATATGTCGAAAATACGAACAAAAAAAGTATTTTTTTTTTAATGACAAATATGCCAATTCAACCATTATGGTTGACTTATTTTATTGAAATCCTATTGGTTCTTGAATTCCTACTCACAAAAACTTATTTTGGCATGTTTTCTTATAAGGCCCATTTTAGACCCCAAATTTCCTCTAATGTATGCGTTAATACATAAGGTTTTTAGCTCAAATTTGGTAACAAAATGGGGCTCAACAACATTCATTCAAGATAACCATCTACCATTCCATTAACATATATGAGAACATATAACATAAAGCATTCACATATCTTAACTCAATATAGGTGTGACACATATACAAGTTCATTTACCATTAAGTTTGTGGGACACATTCATATAGGTTTATTTACATTAAATATGCATTTGACACAACATAAAAATTAAAATACACAGAGACAAGATATAACATGGGAACCCATCCGAGAAAAACCACAAAGGTGCTCTTCATTTGGCATGAGAATTAGTTTGGCACCTTTGGTCTGCACACTCAACTTCCAGACTCTTCTTTGATATTATTTACTATTCATATATTCATATCTTGTCTCATGCTCTATGGTTTTGGTCTCTCTCTCTCTCTCTCTTTGAATAGTCTATCCACACACAACTTGGATCAGTTCTCTCCTTTCCTTCGACTGATCAAACAATAGCCAACAAAAATCAGTCAGATATAACCCACACACAACTTGGTTTCATGCTTTTATAAGCTTTTCTACTTTTACAATTCTTGATTCAACCGTCAACTGACTTTCAACTGTCAGTCCACATGTTGTATTTCTATTTTAAAACATTCAATTATATCTAAAAATAGGTAATATCGACCCAAAATACAATCATGATTTATTACTAAAAGCAAGCTTTCAGTCTAACTAACTCTTTCCCCAAAATTAGTCGAACTCTGCTTTTCGACTGCTTTATTCCCCTTTTGTCGTGGCTCCTTCCATTGGGGATTTTCATCATCTTGCAACCAGAATGTTCATATTTCCAATCATTATTCTATTTCATTCTTCTCGTCTTTTCCTAGGGCCAACAATATATTTCTAAGAGTACAGTAGCATAATAAAACCCAAATTATTTTAGTGAATAACATGGAAAGATATTGTAAACTGGAAATAAATACAAACTAGCTAGAATGGTAGTAGCGTATCTCTAAAGAGAGATCTATTAGCTACGCTCGATTGCAAGAAAAAATTATAAGAGGCTAGAATTTCCTTTTATCATAATGTATGAAACCCTAAGAGGTAGAAACCTTAAAGACCCAAAACACTAACCCTAAGAGATGAAGTGGAAAAGGAATGTAGTCCCTGAGGATCCTATTTGATATGTCAAATTTTTGTGGCTAGAAATTCCAAATACAAATTCCATTTGGGGTGCATGATAGCATATTGGAAATATCTCAAATATAAATTCAAGTCTTATTTAATCCTTTCACAACCGTAAATCATCATAAGGCCAAAAAAACATTGTTTAGGGCATAAAAAATGTACTACAAGTTCAAGACCTAAAAAACTATAAAAGATATGCCAAGATGTGGAACCATTATAAATTAATGGAAAAGGTGGAGGGGCAATATTATCCATTCCGAACAAGCATCCCTCCTTAGGTTCCAATGGAACCCATTGTTTAAAGTATCTCCATCAATAAATAAAACTTTTGTTGAATCTAATTCCTTGTGAACTTGTTACCCTAGTGAAGAAGTTGCCTTCATTTAAAAACATAATATAAGTGGATTCCCATGGGGGTTAGATAAATTGGAAAAGAGTAATTGAGATGGGAATTTTTAAATGGAAATTCACAAGTTCAAACCCCCCTTGGGTACTAGCTTACAAAAAAAAAAATATAATTAGATCCTTTATTGGAGGGTTCCCCTCATCTCAATTTCCATGATCCAATCGACTGTCGCTTGCTTAATGCAATCATGTTTGCGTTTTGTAGGATCTGTTTGCTCGACCACCTATGATGTGTCCAAGATAGATGGAGAATATGGTCAAATTAGCTCCACATTAAATACAAGGTGCAATATGAGAAAAGGAGGAATACTTAATTCCAATTCTTTCTCACCCATAGCGTTAGTGAGGATGTAGGGCCCATATCAAAGTGGTAATAACTTCATATGGGGGGCTATAAGCCAATATTTTTGTAAATGAAACCATACCTTATCTCCCACCTGAAATTTGTGTGACACCCAATGTTGATTGTGGCAATTCTTCTACTTGGAATTGTCTTTCTACAAATAATCATGGACTTGTTATTGGATGTGCTAAGTTTTTTCAACAAATTTGGATACTTTCTCACATTAGTTCAATCATGGAAGAATTATTCATGTGTAAATGCAATGGTTAGCTCTATGTCAATAAGGGTAAATGGTTGAAACCCCAAGCACACCTAAAAAGGGTCGTGGCCAATAGAGCTATGAAAGAATCTATTCTATCTATGCTATACACAAGGAAGGATCTCATTCCATGTGCATCTATGTTTGGAGTCGTATATTCTCAAGATATGAATATTCATATTGTTGATTACCTATGTTTATCCATTGGTTTAGAGGTGGAAGGTAGTTGATTTGATCAACTTGGTGTCCATAAATTTCCATTGAATGTACCAAAAAGTACTCATGAATCTTCTATTTTGATCTAAAATAATAGTTCATGGGATCCCAAAATGAACCCAACAAGCTTAAACAAGAGCTTAATAATGGAATTGATTTTGATTATTTGCTTACAAGGCGTTCATATGGCCATTGATAACTATTCGAAAACCACAAATACACAGTCATTTCCATGCTTGCTTGAAGGTAGGCTGTACATGTAATCCATGGAGATAGACTCTCAAGATATATCTATTATAGGCGGAGGAGTGTACAACCCTTACTTATTGATGATAGGTTTGGAAATGGCACACACAATGCACAATTTTCTATACATATCAATGTCCTATTGAAGCTTTTTCTAGTGAAAGTACTTTAATAATACTGCTACTATCATCTATACATTGAAGTGCCCTACCACTAGTCTATAATGTGTCTCCAAAATAAACTTCTCACACTCACTTAAAGGAACACATATGTGGCTTAGATGGCATAAAAGTTCGTTATGGAGATGACATTTTGAGACTTTATTTCATGTTCATAATGAATAATAGGTAACAACAAATGTTACAGCAAATTTTATCACACATGGTTGATCACACATTTATGGCCTTCCTATCCCTCTGCAGACTCTTTGGATCCCATGGACCAATATTGTACCTTTGATGTTTCCAAGATCATCCCTAAAAACACCTATTATTTTCTGTATGTGACTTTTAATCCCTTTCCCACGTATATATGTGGATATTGACCTCAAACCCACGTACATCGGGATATGTGCATAAGTCCAAATATTTTTGGAGTTTTCATTGATGTGTGTCCAAACCACTTGACTCTTGGCCTTCCATATGCCTCAAGATCGCTCGGATTTGACCCTCCATTACCTCTTTGGAGTGTTATATAAGGAACCCCTTCGATACATTGAAGCGGAGGAATTGAAGAGCAAGGAAATTATAGTCCATTGTTTCCGTAGCTTGCTTATACTTGAGTTTGTATCTCTTTGTCCCTTTGGATCACTTCGTGTTCTTACCAAGCTTGCATTTTCTTGTGAGCTTGCTATCGAGAGATGGAGGATTGAGGTGGTGGAGGCCCAGGGGTAGGACTCGGTTTCTCCGGTTCGCAGACATGTCGATAAAGGTTGTCACTTATGTAATCTCTGATTTGATTAATAGAAATATCTTTTCCTGTCCATTTAATGTGCAATTGAATGAATATTGAATCCATGGATAGATTTAATTGTTTATACATTGATGAATATATATGCTAGAGTAGATCTAACACAATATTAAATAGCATGCTTGTCTTATTTACTGTTGTTGAGAGTGAATTGCTAAAGCAAGCAGGTTTGGAAAAATCTCAATGGGGATCTACTTCAACCGTCTAGAATAAGGTACGACCTATGATCCCTTAGTATTAGATATTTGGTTTCTCTTGCATATAGGAAAGGATTGGTTTCTGTGGTTTATCTGTCTATTGTGGTACACCACAAGCCATAGGAATTTTCTCTCCGTAACATAATTGGCGACTCCACTGGGGAGGTTCCTAGTTGTTTCTTTTTGGGGGTTTTTCGATATTCAATGTACTTGAATTGCTATGATTTCTCTGTTTCTGTGTCGGGTCTGGGAGCATGTTTTCCCAGTAGTGTCCTGAAGTAGTAAATTTTGTCTCAACTTGTCTGTTTACCTTATTTTTCTCTCTTTTTCTTCCTGTACGCAGGTTTAGCTTTCACAGTCGCGTATACATGTGGGTTTTCCTAAAATAGTCGTGTATGTACGCAGGTTTACTGAGAACATTCACGTATGCCCTGATTGTTTTCTTTATTGGGAGGATTAAGTGTTGCTGGTGAGTTTGGATGGTTGCTGAGTCTTCTTGGATGCTTCTGGAGTCTGTATATACCCTTGTTTCTAACCAGAGACTTCTTTTAGTTTGATTTTTGAAAATGTTCTTATCATTCATTTTCTAATTTTTTGTTTTGAGATTAGTGAATTAGGTCTCTTTTACCTTGGTGCTTTGCTCGGCTACTGTTTGTGAGTGGTTGCAAATTCTGAGGTTTGTAGAGTCATATTTTTTGCTTTCATATCTCATTTAATTCAAAAATACAAAATATTTTGCTTTTTACATAGATATGCTTTGCTTGCATTTTGCATCAACATGGTACTTGCACTAGGTTTGCTTGGTGAATCTTAGTCATATTTTCATGTAGGAATGACTGCATTTACATTTGAAGGAAAAAATTTGCACTTCACATAGTAACATACCCTGTTTTTCATTCTAAATAGTGAATTTGCATTGATTGTTGGGTGTGCGTTTTGCTCCATGTTGTGTCATTACACCATAAGTTGCATGACCATTACCCTTTGAGTATAACAACCAACTAAAATCAACATTTAATAAAATGAATTACACTCTTTTTTTTTCTAGGGTGCATCAACAAGATTAGGTTTTAGGGTCTTGGAATAGTTCATTGTAAGTTAATTCTCAAAGACCACTAAACAAAATAATTAGGTGTCTGTCTAGGTGAGAGTGTGAAACCCTTGGTATAATTAGTGTTTCTCAGGATCCTCCTCTTACATGGGAGTTAACCATGAGGCAGTGTGAGCAATTATGATTGGGATGACCCCTGATTGTGATTGATTAGCACTGGAGATATTTCCAGGATTGTATTCGTATCTAGGGGCCTTTGAGGTATTGGTTGGTGCACCCCTAGGGTACCAGTTGTTCTTTCAGGCTTCGGGATTTGCTACCTTGCCCATATGACAAATCCTGCCTGTGATTGTCCTCTTGAGCATTGGTTATATTGAGGTGACCTTAGTTGCCTTACCTAGGTTATCGAGGGGGTATTTGTAGAGGTTATTCTACAGGTTTCTTGGCCAGGTAGGGGTCAGACAACACAGTCACTATATGCATTGAAGCTGAGGGCCACTATAATTGGTTATGAACCTCCATGGGAATCTCAAGCCTCTCCTAGGTGAGACATACCTATTTCATTCGGGAGCTCACATATCCTACCCTTGGTTTGCTTGTGATTTGGATTTACATTTATTAGGTGTATGCTTTGTGCATGCTAGTTTGCCTAGGGTTGCATAATTAGATTGAGTCTCTTATTTTTATTGAGTCATTGTGGATTTGGGCGTGGTACCTCGTCGTTCTCAGCATTTAGCAGGACTTCCGCCTTCCACGTCTCTATGATTTCCCCAGTTACATTAAAAGGTACATGATGTATATATTGTAATTAATCGTGGTGAGGAGCTAAAGGCAAAATCCCCACCATCGGTTTGGTTGTGTATGTTTCAGCAATTGGGATCGTTATCAATGGTATATCGTGCTACCTGACACACTATAGTTTTGGGCATCATGTAAATATGCACATCAATTAAAATAAACCTACAACCAGCTACAACGGTGCATTGTTGAATGAAAAGGGCATGATTCCTAAGGTTAAAGGGGGGGTTTTCCAACCTGTGGGGGTCATTGGGAGTTTTCCAGGTGTCGGCCACCCATTAAGTTTCTGCTATCTATTAGTTGGGAGCAGTTATTGCTGAGTAGTGGTGGGTGTGGCAGGACTGTCAGTCCTTGCCCACCTGCCCACTCCACCAGTGGACTCTTCCTCTTCACATCACATGGGGCGGAAGAAACATCCTCTCCATTCTCTCCATTCACTCTACTCTCCCAAGATCCCACTTTTTTGGAGGTTTTGGGGTCTTGCTCACACTCACACAGGGTGATGCGGGTGTTTTCCTCCCACCGCAAGTTTGTTTTGGTAATCCTCACACAGAGGGTCATTCCGTTCACTCTCCTCACGATTTTCCCCATTGTTTTTGCTGAATCCACATGCATAGGCTAGAAATGGGATGGTTTTCCTTACGCATGAGTTGGGGACTGTGATCTCATGCAGCGAGCTGGAGGGTTGGCCTGAGAGGCATGATTTTGCTATGTGTATGCTTTCCTTGTCAATGATGGGAATCCGTCTTCCTCCCCATCTGTGGACTATGTAAGGTTCCCATTGTTTCATTATGGGATTGGGTTGTTGATCTTCCCTGGTTTTGGGTTGTTGTGTATGCAATTACCTTGTTGGGTTTCCGCTGAGTTGTTTTGGCCATGGTAGGGCTAAGAACAACTCTGAGTCGTCTTGTTGACTTGAGCTGTGTTCACCTTTTTGTTTGGGTTTGTCACCCTATTGTCTTCATCTCCTTCACAGAGCTGTGAACTGTTTGTTTTACTGCGGTATGCAGTGGTTGGTCTTCAAACTATTGAGAGTAAGATTAGAGGCTAGGTATGCTTGAAAAAATTGGTGTTTACAGCCAGTCAAACAGAGTTAGACTGCTGAATTTCTTGTCCACAACCCTTGAAGAGTATTGTAAAGGGAAGTCAGGGCCTAAGGGACTGTGAAGCAGAGAAATGACTGATTCCTGGTGTCGGGTGTGTGGATGTCTTAGGATTTAGATTAACTTTTGTGTGGGCATCCTTAGCTCTCCATTGAGACCACTAGCTTAGCATTTAGCCTTTCCTAGCTCCTTGACGGCCTGATAAACCCTACTGTGTGGCTTGGATGATTTGTGTACATTGGCTATGTGTAAGCTTGCTTTGACCCTTATTCCTTGAGGAATCATGCCCAGCTCAAGGGTGGCAGTGTTGCTGAGAGATTGATGAGCACACTGGCCTATGGTTGGGTGGAACGTTGCACCGACATAGCTAGTTACGGGATGAAATCTTTTTAAGATGAGTATTCTTGACTATTCTGTCTCTGCATTTATATTTACTGATTAATGAATATGATGAACATGTGGTATGATTGAATGGATGTATGTTTGCTTCCACTATGTCTATGAAGGATTATGCATCTTAGTATTTTTTATGTTCTAAGCAATTTATATCAGCATTATATGCTTGTTCATGTTCATGGGGCTACTTTCCCGGAGGTTCTTGTTTGATGGTTTGGTAGCATCCTCCTCATCGGTTAGAGGGTCAGGGATGTTACAGAATGGTATCAGATCAAAGGTTACAGCATGGGCTTTAACGGGTCATGAAAGGTCAGCTAGCAGAGGCAAGTTTCCTTCTGCCCAGCAGAAATCAGAAGGAATCTGTGCATGACAAGAGAATTTTGAGAAATTTGAAAAATTTCTCTAAGTATTGGAACTGTCGGCCCATCGGAGGACTGAGTACGAAGGTCCTCCGACACAGTGGACAGATTAGTCTAACAACCACCCGATACAGACCGTGGCAATGAAAAAATTTAGTAGAATGACCAACTGATGTTACAACGATGGAGGAAGAAAATTGTAAGAATTTTCCTAAGTGTCCATCAACCATTGGAAAAGGTTAGTGGAAAGGGGAGCCGATACAGCGACAAGTCCCTGAAGTAAACTTCGCTGGAATGTTTTTAAGTGCTCGACGGGTCATTGGTGAAGTCTAGTAGATTGGTCGGCAAACTTAGAGGATGTGAGCACCAAAAAATCGGTAGAAGGGAAAAAAGGATAGTGGTTTGAACCACTGATAGCGATGGTGGAGCAAAAATTTTGAAATTTTTTCTAAGTCATGAAATCGTCAGCAATCGGCGAGGATGAGTTGATCACATCGTCAATGCTTAGATGATGAAGTTGCCAATGAATTACGTCGGATAAACTTAGTTGATTGGGCATCCACTGCTACAGCTGGCTAGTGGACTGTCCTTCCAATGGATAGAGTCCCTAACCACCGATGCCATAGAGGAAAGTTGTTCCGACGGCTGACGCAGCGAAAAAATACAATTTTTTTTTCTAAGTGTCGAACCCTTCGGCGATCGATGGATGTTGGTTGATGATACCGTTGATGCCGCAGTAATTAGTCCTTCCAAAATCCGATGGAGTATTTGGGTCTGTGGAAACCATAGTAGGATTGCCTCCCTCCATTGCGGCTGCTTAAAAGACTAACCGCTTGATGTTAGCGCACCTGAGTGCCGATACTATGGAAACTACAGTTGTTGAAAATGCTGATGCGGTGGACAAGGAAAGAATATTTTTCCGGATGGAAAATTTTCTAAAAAATTCGTCCAAGTACTGGAGACGTCAGCAAAGCTTAGCTGTTTGGATCACCAATGCGGCGGCAAAATTTCGGTGAAGTTTTAGAGGCTCAGACCGCTGATGGACGTCATCGAAAAATATTAGAATATTGAAGAATTATAGTTGATGAGACCACTGATCAAAAAATATTAACGGTTGGTGAACCCACCATTGTGGCCACCTAAGAGACTATTCATCCGACGAGTAGTACCTCTGATTGCCGACAGGGTTATGGCCGTGGAAGACACAGAAGGTTCGTTGGCCGCCATTGTGAAAGACTAGAGAACTAGCCTTCCGATGAGTAGAGGATCCAATCACCAATGCGGTAGTGCTTAGAAGATCCAATTGCCGACATATTGGTGTCGTCGATAAAGATCGGAAACTTAGACCACTACAGGTCTGATACAGTGGAAAACCATAGCTGATGAAATCATTGATGCAGTGGAAAATTATTGTTGATAGGGCCTCCAATGAGTGCTGGAGAAATTTGTTGCTTAGATCACCGAAGTGTCGGAGTTGTAGATGGGATGAGACCCGATTTGAGCAAAGGAAATTTTGAGTTTTTCAAAGTGGATTTCTCAGCAAATCCCAGCTTTTTTTCAGTGTATTTTTCAGCAGACTGTCAGTAGATTACAGGGCTGAAAAGGAAGAAAAATCCTAGGTGGCTGAAGTTAGCATTCTAGACCAAAATATAGTTGTATGTTTTGCCTAAAATCATCATGTTAGAAGTGGTGTGGTTTTCACACCCGAGGTCAGAATAAGGCATGTGGTTGGAAATTTTATCCAGCAGGGAACAAGGGAGAGTCACCCGAATTTGAGCATGGAGCAGCAAGTGCTAGTGATTGCTTCAAAGAGAAGTGTGTTGCTGTTAATATGGAAAAATCCAGAAATTGCATGCCTAGAGGTAGTAAGACCATGAATTCAAACCAGCTGTTGTGTGGAAGAGGGATTCCATGCAAAGATGAGGGACTTAAAAAGGGAAATTTCCTTAAACCCTGTCTTGCTAATTACAATTACATTTTATAACTTTTGTACATAAAATGTATAAGGATATGCCTTGCATGCATAGGATATTACATGATTGGTAAGAGTAGTGAGAACTATACATTTATAATGTACCACTAATGGTAAATATTGCATTGGTAATTGGCATTAGTGGAAGAACCAACGACAACATGGACATGGTTGAATATGTTGCTGATGTTGACGAATGTGACTAGAAACCCTATGGAGAAAGGGATAAGGAAACAAGTCAAGAATCAAAAGTTGGTGAGCAAATTCTGCAATCTCCTGCAAAGGACCAACCAAACTAGTAATGTCAAGGGTGTAAGTAGGACCCATGAAGGTAAGAGTTTAATTATGACAAATGCATGGAGTGGTAAAAGCAAGAGATCTCATACCAGGTGGGTATTTGAATTTCATACTGCATTCATAGAGAAAGGTGTCATGCCTGTATTATGTTGTTATGAGCTTAGTAGCCCAAGGAAAGTAAGCACCGATGATCTTGCTTATAGTAATGCATCCTATATGAATTAGTCATGGTTAGTCCATTCATGGTATGTTTGAATGCATAGTATTCTTGAATCAATACAAGGTAGCATTGAGTGGGTATGCATTAAAGGATTTTATAAATATTTTAGTTATACATTGAATGGATGCATATGAAAAGTATGAGTAAATGTTGTAGATATGCATACATAAGTATGGGTGCAAATGTTGTGATGCAATGCATGAATGCATAGAGATAGTGCATGAGTTATTATGAATAACTAATGGCTGAAATGATGAATTGATGACAATTCTGGAACCATTTCAAGAGCTGTTATGAATGCAGGATAGTAAGTGCATGAAGAGGGTAGTCATGATCAATTGGCTGCCAGAAATGCTCTATGAAAGGAAAAAGTGGTACAAATGATACGCTTGGGAAGTAAGAAGTATCTAAACCTTTCATTTAAATTACATAAATGAGGGGATTGTACCCTATAATTTAAAGTATGATAACGATTGCGTGAAGTAAACAAGTTTTGGTAGTATTGATGTGGTTAACAGCTGGAAGTATTTGAATTTTATAAATTCTGAAATGCTTCAATGATGGTTGCAGCAATGAAAAAGTTATATGAATCAAGACTTACTAAGTGTTTGGCTGATTGAAGTTCAGGTTTCAGGTAGATTGTTTGAGGCATGGCAAAGTGGGTAATACCATGACAAATACAAGAATCTACCATGTGAAAGAGCCAAACCTTATGAGAAGAGTCTCATGGCTATGAAAATAGTTTGCATACTGAGTGAATTTTCAATTTAAAAATGTAAATTTCAGATTTAAGAAATTGCCGACAATTACTAATCACTATTGGCTTGCATAGAATTGTGTCAGGAGGACGCATTGTAATTGGGTGTTCATGTTATTCTAGTAAGCATAAAATCATAATGGACATGATGGTGCTGCTTACAAGAGACCCACAATTGAGGATCACCTCATTGCCAAGCAAATCAATTTCTATAGGGTACACACTGCAGGAAGATCATGTGTGATGGCCTGCAGGAGCCAAACTTCATGGGAAGGTTTTCCCTTATCTTGGAAATGGGTTTTGGGTGAAACTCCATTGGAAATTTTGGAAATGTACCATTTGCACTACATGTTTGGTAAGAAACATGAGTGATATGGTATAGATTATGTCGGTAAGACATCTATGGATATGGAACATGAAAGGAGTTGGGATGGAAAACCGAGAGACTGTTAACTCAGATAATGGAGCCCCCATTCATCCTTAATGAAGGAATACTACATCGGAAAATGGATAAGTGTTATGTGACCCTAGATAAGAATATGCATGTCAAATAATTAAAAATTCCATATGCAGAACATGTTTCGATTTTATTTCCATGATGAACGATTGCTTGAGTATGAATAGGACCTACATGGCACACACTAGGAAAAAGGGTGCACACTTTTCTGATGTTAGATCATGGAAGGGTTTTTCAATATTGATTACACCCTAGGGAGTGGATACACTCCTGGTGTCTCGATACTTGATAGTGAATGATGCGAAATGTGGTTATGGTTTTAGAGCAATAACGCTAATGAATATTCTTATATTGCTTGTGTTGTCATGCTAAACAGATGTAGTTTGGTATTGTACACTAAATGTACAATGGCTTGAGCTCATCCTACCTCTTACTAAAGAGCACAGATAAGGATACACTTCTGAGGGACTGTCAACTCAGAGAAGGGAGTGGTCTCTTGTGTGATATGGGGTAGTGGAATTAGAGCTAACTACTGGAAATGAAACCTGGAAATCGTCGTTTATTGTTGATATAAGTGCATGTGTTATTGTTGATGGCCTGATAAACCCAACTATGTTGGCTTGGATGATGATTAGTTGTTGATATAAGTGTATTGTTGAGATAAGTATAGGTGATTTGTTGACGGTTGGCTTGATTGTGCCTGATATATATATATAAGGATGTTGTGAAGCAGCCTACATGCTGGCCTAACATCCAAATCCATAGGTGATCCCAAGGATTGCAAAGTGAAGCAGGATCCTGTGGACCAATGAGGAAATGCACAATACAGATAAGTATTGGATTATTTTGCAAATTCTTGCTTATGAATATACATGTGTATATGATTTGGTTATGATGTTTTAAGCTCTTGTTCTAGAGATAAAAACCGATGAGAATAAACTAAATATGTGAATCTATTTAATGTTTGAATATAGGTATCACTGGAAGCGAGGACTATGAGAGCATCCTAGGGGTGCATGTGGACATTTGACTGTCCTGAAGAGCTTAGAATGAGCAGTAATGAAAAAGGTGCTAGTATGACTGTGAAGGTCCTAGCAGCCGAGACAAACCATGTGGGGAGGCTCCATGGTTGAGAGGTCTGAAATAGACCGGAGACACTAAGTGTCATGACCAAGAGGGATTGGTCCAGCATTCACGGTGAAGTGAAATAGGATGAGAGCATGAAAATCCATAGTGGTGGTGTAGGTTCCAGGATGGAACATAAACAAAGAGGGGAAAACTCTTGCTGCTCTCTCTTGCCTTTCGATTGTATATATACATATATTTATGCATTGTGGAAACAAAAGATTGTTGAATGCATGTATGACTGAAAATAGAATGTGTGTATTTGCTTAGAGTAAATTGTGAATGCTGGAATAGTTAATTCCCTGCCCAAGAATGGACATGAATGAGCTCATGCGCCTGTTGGGAAGGCATGAAAAATATGAAAGTCTCCTTGATGAGACTTGGACTGTCATGCCAATTGGGCAATTAATTGATTGATATTTAATTCCTATATTATGCTTGGTCTAACAGAATTTCAATGATGCATTTCACAGGTGAGAAAGGTGAAATCCAGTGGTGCACATTAATCATGGCAGTAGACCAAAATTTGCTGGACTGGGATGGAAGTCTCCTTCAAATGATTGCCAGGACCCAAGAGAATCTTGGAGAGATGCTCAAGATACAAAAAAGGCAGAATGAGATGAACCGCCAAATTTTGCAAGACTCTATTGGTTTGCAAAAGGAGGTAAAAGGCCTTCTGGGAGAAATCCATAAAGGCAAGGAAAGTGGATCAGTGATGGGACATTCATCCAAGCGATCCGTTAAGGAACGGTCCTAGCATGAAGACTCAGAGGAAATTGAGCAGGTAAAGATGAAGCAGCCAAAGAAATGTTGGAAATGTGGAGGACATCATTTACGTCGAGACTGCCTAGCAAGGGAACATAAAGAGGGAAACAACCGTAAAGTTCCTAGACTTGGGGATGAGCCGAAAGATAAGAAGCTCGTGGAAGTCGAGGGGCTTGGTCCTGAAAGTTCGAAGTAAATAATTGAACATGGGATAGATCTGGAAATATTTTGAAATTTTGATGTGCAAGTTGTATATGTATTCCTATGTATTGGAACACCGACGACGGTGTTATTCCAAGGGGGGGGATTGTGATGTCCTCGGTTTTGACCCCAGTTACATTAAAAGGTACATGATGTATATATTGTAATTAATCGTGGTGAGGAGCTAAAGGAATAATCCCCACCATCAGTTTGGTTGTGTATGTTTCAGAAATAGGGATCATTGCTGATGGTATATCGTTCTACCCGGAACACTATAGTTTTGGGTATTATGTAAATATGCACATCAATTAAAATAAACCTATAGCCAGCTACGATAGTGCAACGTTGAATGAAAAGGGCATGATTCCTAAGGTTAAGGGGGGGTTGTCCAACCTGTTGTTATAGCGGATTTCACCACTCTAGGTGAATCACACATTGTATGGTCTTCCCCTATCCCGCTGCAGACTCATTAGCCCCTATGGACCACTTTTTGTCTTTTGATGTTTCCTTAATCATCCCTACAAACATATGAAAAATGATATACGCAGCTTTTAAACCTCTAAGCGTGTACATACGCGGGTTTGACCCATATAACTGCGTACATCGGGATGTGTGCATAATCCAAATCCTTTTGGAGTTTTCCTTGACATGGATCCAACTCATTTGACTCCTGGCCT
Source organism: Pseudotsuga menziesii (assembly GCA_001517045.1). NCBI lineage: Eukaryota > Viridiplantae > Streptophyta > Pinopsida > Pinales > Pinaceae > Pseudotsuga > Pseudotsuga menziesii. The sequence continues at coordinate 91,682 of LPNX010893379.1, read as the reverse complement.
TCCATATTCCTTGAGATCGCATGGATTCGACCTTTCAGTATCCCTTTGAAAGCTATATAAGGAACGCCTTGGTACATTGAAAGCATAAGAGAGAATTGAGAGCAAAGAAACTATAGTCCATTATTGCCGGAACTTATGCTTGAGTTTGCATCCCTTTGTCCCTTGGAGCACTTTTGTGTTCTTCCCAAGCTTTGTTTGTGAACTTGCTATCGAGAGATGGAGGATTGAAGTGGTGGAGGCCCAAGTGGGGGATTCAGTTTCTCTAGTTTGCAGACGTGCCGTCTGAGGTTGTATCTATCTTGTAATCTCTGATTTATATTAATAGAAATATCTTTTCCTGTCCAATGATGTGTATTTGAATGAATATTTTATCCATGGGAATATGTCAAATTCTTTTACATTATTGATTATATATGCTAGAATAGATATAACACCATGATATATAGTATGCTTGTATTGTTTACTTGTTGTTGAGGAAGTAATATAGCAATTCAAGTTGAAGGTTGGAAAGCTCAATGGGGATCTACTTCAACCATCCGGAATAAGGTACGATGTCTGATCCTTTAGTGTTAGACATTTAATTTCTATTGCATATTGGAAAGGATTGATTTCTGGAGTCAAGCTATCTGTTGTGGTACCCCAAGCCATAGGAATTTCTCTCCGTAACAGAATTGGTGACTCCTTTGGGGAGTTCCTAGTAGTTTTCCTTTGGGGGTTGATTTATCGGCATTCAATGTATTTGAATTGCTCTTTCTTTCTTGTTTCTGTGTTGGGTCTGGGGGCATGTATTCCTGGTAGATTCTGATTGGTGTGAATTCTATCTCAGCCTACCTGTTTTCCTTGGTTTTATGCACCTTTTCTTCCTATACATGGGTTTTTCATTTACAATCGTGTATACACGCGGTTTCCTCTGCGATTTCCTTGTATACACACGGGTTTAGTACGAACAGTCGCGTATACCCTTGTTTTTGACTTTTGGTGGAAGATAGTTGGTTGCTGGGTGAATTCTGATAGTTGCTGAGTCTCCTTTGGCACTGCCTGAGTCTGTTTAGACCTCTGTTTCTGACTAGAAACATTTTTTTTAGCCTAATTTTTTTTTTTTTAGGAAAGTTCTTGTCATGGCATTTTCGATTTTTTGTTTGAGATTAGTGCATTAGAGTTCTTTTACCTTAGTGCTTTGCTTGAATGTTGTTTATGTGTGCTTGTAGAGTCTGAGGTTGGTAGAATCATTCTTTTGCCTTTTTCATCTCTTTTATTATCAAAAAATCCAAAAACATTTGCTTATCATCATGCATTGCATTTTGCACTTTGCATTGTACTTGCACTAGATCTAGATTTGCTTTGGAGTACTAGTTAGGACTTCATATAGGGAAATTTGCATTTTTCATTTGAAGAAGAATTGTGCATTTCACGTAGTAGCATACCCTGTTTTCATGGACACAATGCATTTGCATTGATTATTAGGTGTGCATTTTACTTCTTGTTGTGTCATAACACCACTAGTTGCATGACCATATCCTATTTTTGAGTAATAAAGCCAACTAAAATCAACGCTAAATAAAATGAATTACACTCTTTTCTTTTCTAGGCTGCACCAACAAGATTAGGTTTTAGGATCTTGGAATAGTTCATTGTAAGTCAATTCTCCAAGATCACTAAACAACAAACATCTAGGTGTCTGTCCAGGTGAGTGTGTGAAATCCTTGGTATAACCATTGTTCTCAGGATCCTCCTCTCAAACGGGAGTTAAGCACGAGGTAGTGTGAGCGGTTATTGATTGGGATGACCGCTAGTCATAACTGAGTAGCACCGGAGATATTTCCAGGATTGTATTTGTATCTGGGGGCTCTTTCGAGAGTTTCAGGCTTTGCTACCCTTCCCATACGGTCAATCCCGCCTGCGACTGTCCGCCTGAGCATTGATTATATTGAGGTGACCTTAGTGGCCTTACCTAGGATATCAAGGGGGTACTTGTAGAGGTTATTCTGTGGGTGTCCTGGCCAGGTTGGGGTCGGACAGCACAGTCACTTTATGCGTTGAAGCTATGGGCCACAATAATTGGTTGTGTACCTCCGCTTGTTGTGTATGAGAGTCTCAAGCCTCTCCTAGGTGAGACATACCTGCTTCATTCAGGAGCTCACTTATCCAACCCTTGTTTTCTTGCATTTGGCTTTAGATTTTGTTAGTGATTGCTCTGTGCACGCTAGTTGGCCTAGGGTTTGCGTAAATAGAGAGTCTTTGCTATTTTTTGAGTCATTGTGGATTCGGGTGCGGTTCCACACTATTCTCGTCGTTTAGTAGGACTTCCGCCTTCTACTTCTCCTCCTCCTTTGGGAGAGAGACCTAGACATCCCAGGCGGACTATGTCACACATTGATTCACACACCATGGGGGATTCTTCAGAACGTATTCTTGAACCACCTCCTCCCATTCGTGTAGACGATGGGGAATTTACTCCTACTTACGATCCTTCACCCGACCTAGCTGAGTTCGGTCTTGTGATTTTTGAGATATGAGCCATGCATGATAGACCTACTCACTCTAGTGTTGATTCCCCTTTGACGCATTACTGGTATGGCATGCCGGAGGACACCGAGACTCACTTTGAACCCGCCACTACTAGCTATGGTAGTTATGGTATGGCTGGTTTTCCTTTGCATGATTTGACATTTCATGTCGAGTCTGATTTTGAGCCTAGCACTATGCCTGGGGGAAATCCCATTCCTTACACTACGGAGAGGTTTGGGAGAACTAGTCACATTGTACCTTCCATCCCAGTGGTGGAAGCTACATCTTATATCCCTCCTAGGTCTAGAGTTAGCAATCCTATTAGGATACCAGACCCGAGACGAGTGACGGTAGGTGGTAGTACATATCTTATTACTCAGATTCCTTCGTCCTCAGTTCCTAGTTCTTCAAATGCACATCCTCCACCTTATTCACATGGTCCTTCGAGTTGGCACATGGCTACGAGTCAAGTCCATACTGCGGTTACTAGACCGATTGTGTCTCAAGTTTACATACCTCCCGTTGCTTCGGGAGGCTATGTTCATGCTTCTAGAGGTCAGATTGCTACTTTCGTGGCATATATCCCTACTTCTGGTATGTACATTCCTATGTCCGGAACCTATCTTCCTACCTACAAAGTGTCTCATGGGGCATCGCATGCGATGACCTAAGGACCTTATTATGGGACGTAGTATGGATAGGTTTCTTCACCTTATGGAGGCAGGTATTCACAACCTGCTTACTCTCCTAATTACGGCTTTGTAGCTCCTACTAGTCAAGGTCCACCTCTTTATGGTGCTTCCATGCCACCCTATATGGGTCATACGGGAGGAGGTGGTAATAAATCCTATATGAACCAGGGAGTGGTCCATAGACCTCATTATCCTAGGCTCCCTTGCCTCGTGATGCTTAACCTTCCTGACTTATCGAGACTTACGAACGATCCTGTGGCTCATGACCTGGCTTGGCCGGCTGTCCCTACCAAGCTTCCTTCAGACATACCTAAGTTCGAAGGCAAACCAGGAGAGGATCTGAGAGAACATGTTACTACGTTTCACCTATGGTGCTCTTCGAATTCATTACATCAGGACTCAGTCCGCTTGAGACTATTTCAACGCACCCTCACAGGGCCTGCTGTGAAATGGTATATAGAGTTACCTAGGGGCGCTTTTACTTTGTTTAACGACCTTGTGATGACTTTTCTTAATCACTTCCAGCTACTAGTGCACTATGATGTTGGTACTGAACTCTTGTCAACATTTTGGCAAGATAAAGCCACCCATATTTTTGATCATATTCAGGAGTGGCGTAGACGGAAGAGATTAATTAAAGCCTTTATACCGTCGGAGTTCCTTCTCGAGTGGTTCCTCAAATTGTTATTTCCATATATAGCGAAGGATGTTTCCACATCCGGAGTGTAGAATGAGGAACAAGCGATTTTTAGGGCACAGGAACTAGACTTGATCTATGCTCAGTCCGGTTTGTTGTATGAGATTATTCCCAATGCTCCTCATTCTAGTTTCAATCCCAAGGTCAAACCTGGACCACATGCCGATGGCATTGTGGGTTGTGCAAGTGCGAAACCTATAGATTCGGTTGCAAAACAAGTTGATCAGTTGTCAATCAACCAATCTGCTTCGGGACAAGCTACGGCTTTGTCTCAACCCACCCAAACAACGAATGTACTTTTTGTGCAATCGTCGGAACAGAAGGGTAACCAGTAGCCTGGACGGAATAGAAAAAATGGTAAAAATAATAATCAAAAGGGTGGGAATAAGAATGAGAATGCTACCAATAATGACAAGAATGGTAGAAATGCTGGGGGGGACAAGCAAGCTAAACGTAAGGTTAAGTTCCCTTGCAATTTGTGTAAGGATGATCACCTCACTTACGTGTGCCCTTGGATTGATGAAGCTTCGAGATTCTTAGCACAAGGCCCAGCTGTGCTAACGAACCCTTTATGACATAACCAGAATATGAACTCGAAGTCCCATGACCATTCTAGTGAGAATGATCCACCAGAAACTAGTGCTCATGGGTGCATTAACATGGTCCGTGCTGCCAAGGATGTGACGTGCACGAAATATTATAGTTTGTCACAACCTAGCCCAGGAAAAGATCTTGATCCACCAGGGTCCCCTTTGCGTATTGAGAAACTTGCAGATAAACCTGAGGCTGCACCTCACATTCCTAAGGGAGTCCTTAAGCATTTGGGGCATAATCCAAATGCCCAAGCCACCCAAAATTATTCATTTGTCGAGGATTTGGGCCACACTCCTTGTGCGATGTCTGCATTGGAAGTGCTTCAGAGTTGTCCTTCGCAAAGGAAGGTGTTTCTTTCTTCCCTTGGTGTGAACGGAGATGATTCTTCCTCGGTGATCAAATTTGAAACCACAGGACTACAGCATCACTTGCCCTACTATGTGTCTCTTTTGGTGCACGTAGAATGTCTTAATATGATCATCAAGTGTACTATGATTGACGAGAGCACTGCGGCTTCTATGATGTCTTTGTCCTGTTGGAAGGGTTTGGGTTCTCCTGAGCTGTCTAAATCAGCGACTATGTTAACTACATTTGATGGGAGATCTTTTAGGCTACACGGCATCCTTCCTTCCCTTAAAGTCCATTTGGGTGGGAAGACCATTGCGATAGAGGTTGAGGTGGTTGATGCGCCCCTTGACTACAATCTCTTGCTGGGTAGGAACTGGATGTATAGTATGCAAGCCATTTCTTCTTCCTTGTTTCGCGTTGTATGCTTTCCACATAACGGGAAGATTGTAACGATTGATCAAATGGAATTCAAGAATCCTTCTGTTACCGCATCTTCGGGAGCTTTGGTCCCGATCGTTGAGCACTCTCAGCCGACAACTGGGAGTGTGGGTGTAGGCATGTATCCATCCCTTATGGGAATCTTTAATTGTCCTGCACCGATCCTCATGATAGGATCTTGTTCCGATGAGGCTTCGACTTCTACGACCTCGGTGTCTTTTCGCACGACCCATATGGAAGATCCTTGGATTCTTCCTACACCAAGTACTTCGAATGAGCCTATCGAGACGAGTGTGCCATTGCCTGCAGCCATGATTGCTTATCAAGTTAATCTCAAGAGTGCTGCAGAGCCTTGTTCTTCCTCTTCACGGATAGAGGAGGAAGACCCCTATGTGCTGCCGGCATGGGCAATACAGTATTCTCATGCCCACAACTACCTTGATACGGTTTTCCCTTCAGATGAAGTGATTATCGAGGCTATGTCGAGAGTTGAGCCACCATGGGAGGAACTTCATCATAGATCATACTTTCTTCCAGCGCTTGACCGTTTGGAGCATGAGGATTATAGGGAGATTCTTAGTCAGAAAGTTGGTAGTCTTGTGGTTCCATTAATCTCTCCTGGTCCGATGGCTGATGGAAACATGGCGAACAAATTGGCAATGATTCCTATCAACATTTCTCGCAATCCTGGCACAATAGAGAATGTCTATATTGGGGCGGAATGTTCCCATGCTGAGATTCTGGAATATACCGAGATATTCAAGGAATTCCATGATGTTTTTTCTTGGTCTTACAACGAGATGCTAGGTATTGACCCTCGGATTGTCAAACATGAGATTAAGACTTACCCCAATGCTAAGCCTATTCGACAACATTTACACGCCATGAATCCTAGGAAAGCATTGGCCATTAAGGCAGAGATAGAGAAGTTGTTGAAAGCCGGTTTCATCTATCCTGTTCCCTTGACGGAGTGGGTTTCAAAGCCCATTCTGGTGGATAAGAAGCAGGGAGTGATCCATATATGCACTAATTTCCATGATTTGAATCGTGCCTGTCCTAAGGATAACTTCCCCACACCATTTATAGATCAGATTTTGGATGAGTGTGCAGGTAGCGAGGTGTTCTCCTTCATGGATGGATTTTCTGGGTATAATCAGATCCAGATTAAACCTGAGAACCAACACAAGACTGCATTTATTTGTCCTTGGGGAACATTTGCATATCAGAAAATGCCTTTCGGCCTTAAAAACGCCGGAGCTACGTTTCAGTAGGAGATGACCTTGATCTTCCATGATCTCAAGTCTATTATTGAAGTATTTTTGGATGACTTCGCTGCTCATTCTCGTATGAGAATGCGTCATCCCTATCACTTGAGATTGGTATTTGAAAGATGGCGGCACTATTTAGTTAGATTAAATCCTCATAAGTGCATTTTTTGCGTGAAGTCAGGTCATTTGTTAGGATTCATCGTTTCAAAAGAGGGTATAAGAGTCGACCCTTTGAAGGTTGAGGCAATACTTCAGTTGTCTCCCCCGAAGAATATTCGTCATCTTCAGTGTTTGCAAGGCATGGAAAACTTCTTATGAAGATTTGTTGTCAACTTTTCCAATTTGACTAGAGGCTTCATGCGTCTCTTGAAGAAGGATACTCCCTTTGAATGGGATGAGAGAGCCCAAGAGTCCTTCGATGCACTCAAGCGAGCCCTAGCATCGGCCCCAGTGATTAGTCCTCTGGATTATAGCCGTGATTTTCTATTATATGTGGCCACATCTTTAGAGATGATTGGTATGGTTTTGGTTCAAGAGGATGAGGAGCTCCAAGAGCATGTCATATATTATCTAAGCCAAAACCTTATTGACGCAGATATTTGTTATTCTCATGTCGAGAAGCTTGCTTTAGCTACTGTACATGCAGTTCAGCATTTGAGACATTATATTCTCCTTCGCCAGACCTTAGTTGTGGCCCATGTCAATCCATTTCAGTTCGTCCTCACACGAAGGATGATTGGGGGAAAGTATAATAAATGGATTTTCATTCTACAATAATTTGATCTCAAGTTTGTTTTGGCAAAATCAAAGAAATCTTTAATCTTTGCAGAGCTTATATCGGATTTTTCGAGCGAGGCCGAGGAGCTGGTTTGTGAAGATACGTTTGTTGATGAACACATCTTCTTAATCTCAACGTCAGACCCATGGTATGGGGATATCATAGTATATCTACAAACACAGAGGACCCCTACTCACCTCTCGCAAGATGAACGACGACGATTACGTCACGTCTCTAAGAACTACCTTATAGTGGACAATACTTTGTACCGCTATGGGGTAGATTCCATTTTACGACGTTGTTTAACTCATGATGAGGCTGAGGTTGTGCTGAATGATTGCCATAGAGGGGTGTGTGGTGGTCATTTATCTGGGCTTTCTACAGCTCAAAAGATTTTGAGAGCGGGTTATTTTTGGCCGCCGATCTTTAATTATTATGTTGATGCGGTCAAGAGGTGCCACCCTTGCTAGGTGTTTGCATGCAATATGCACTCAAAACCTACCCCATTACATCCCATTATCACCGCCGGTCCCTTCACTAAGTGGGGGCTCGATTTTATGGATTGCAACCCAGCTTCGGCTGGGGGGCACCATCACATTATAGTGGCTGTTGATTATTTCACAAAATGGGCTGAGGCTATGCCTACAGTAAAATCTGATGGTGAGACAGCCGCTCACTTTGTATTCAACCAAATCATTACTTGGTTCAGGATTCCGAAAGAGCTTGTCACTGACCATGGCTCGCACTTTTAGAACCATATGATGGAAGAGTTGGCATACAAGTTAGGGTATAAGAAAGAGCACTCCTCTTCTTACTATCCTCAAGCGAATGGACAGGTAGAGGCAGTGAATAAATCACGCAAATCCATTCTCCAACGAACCATCGCACAAAGCAAGACGAATTGGCACATTATGTTATATCCTGCTTTGTGGGCATATCGAACTGCGGTTAAGACTGCCACTGGTTTTTCTCCATATCAGCTTGTACATGGAGTGGAGTCGATATTGTTGGTTGAATGTGAAATTCCTTCGTTGAAACTAGCTGTGGAACTCTTACTAGACACTTCACCTTTGGAGGAGCATTTGGTTCACCTTGAGCAACTTGATGAGCAACGTCGGGATGCCTTGGTGGCTCTAGAGGTTAATAAATGTCACGTTAAGTTCCAGTACGATAAGTCTGTCCGTCCAAGAGTGTTTAGTGAAGGAGACTTGGTCCTCTTGTGGGATCAACCGAAAGAACCCTTGGGGGCAGGGAAGTTTAATCCTATGTGGCGTGGTCCTTACGTGGTCAAGCATGTCTTAGAGAAGGGTGCCTATGAGTTAGTGGATTATGAAGGGACAACTTTGGCGGAGCCTGGAAATGGGCTCTATCTCAAAAAATACTATGCATGATCTTTATCGAAGGCTGCTTGTTGTATATTATTGTACAACTTTGCATAGTTAGGACTTTTTTATCGTGATCGGGTTTGTGATTAGTTTCCATTTCTTTTGGCAGATGTCAATGGAATCTTCCACCTACATAGGATTCACAGATGGTGCAAGCTGTCACACTCAACACTCAGCCTCTGCTGCTTGGGTGATTTATACTCCTATGGGTCAAGTACTGTCTTCAGGAGGTGTATGTCTACGGCCATCTTCCAACAATGTTGTCGAATATAGCGTCGTTATTGAGCTTCTACGGGATGTCATTCTACATGGTATTCTATCTCTTGAGGTACGTCTTGATTCAGAGTTAGTAGTGTCATAGCTCAATGGTTTGTACCAAGTTAGAGATCCGACGTTATTGAGAAGGTTCTTACGTGTGAGATTGTTAGAACGACAATTTGACAATATAACATATATACACATTCCAAGAAATAATAATCAAGTTGCTGACTCATATGCTAACTACGTGTTAGATTGGCATTTGTCTCATTCATAATAAATTAATCATGAACACATTTACACATGTAAATAAATAAATCGATCACCATAATTATATATATATATATATAATGTGGTAATACATAGTGTCATATACAAAAGCGGAGCTTTCAAAGCTTCCATCATATAGTACATGGTAGTACAAAACATATACACTCCCAGGTGTCTAATCCTGTGGAGGAGGAGGAGGGTTGTGATCATGGAATGTCACTACAACTCTAGCTAGCTTCCGGAATAAATGCACCCATGCGCGTGGTACACCCACCACCTGCCACTGCATGGCCTCGGGCAAGTCCTTGACTTGCACCATGGGAACTCTATGAGTCAGTCTCACAAAGTTGGTATGAATGCTCTGGAGCGTTCACTCCGCATCCACACCTGTGATGTCATCTCCTCTTCCCCTCCGTCTATGACGAGAGAAGCCCTCTGGTCACCGTGGTCCCACATCTGCACATGAATGGTAGATGTCACTATGTATTGTCGCACAAAAACATGTCTTTTTGATTCCACATAATCAAGAAAATAAAAAAAAATTAAATAACCCAAAAATTTTAAAAAGAGTGAGAGTCGAGATTCGATACCTATCTCACCATATGCCAATCCTGGTGGCAATGGCATGTCCGGATCCCCCCGAAAATCTATCCCTACATAGGGTTAGTCATCTATGGCAATAATCTGTCGTCACCACCATGGAAAGAAGTCAGCTGGATATGGGTTGGCCACCCTACCACCCCCTAGTCTGCGCATAGCATCTGCCCAACGCCGTTGGGCTAGATCTCGAACCCCGTGGAGAGGAATGTCCACTCTAGGGCTCAATCCTAGAACACGCTCGAAGAAAAACGTGCTCAGAATACTGTTGAACCCGAAGTTTCGTATCCTACCTGCCTTACACTCACTGAGCTGGTGTTTCATGTTGCTCAGTAGTGTAGTACTCCAATCATATATGGTCGGTCTCATACACTCCACCACATAGAAAATCAGTGGCCGCGAGGCCTAATGGAGTGATGCTAAGCCTGCTATCCTGCCCAAAGTCAGTAATATGGCCTTTAGGCCCAGCACCTGTATAGCATTGGTGGGGACTTGGCTCCCCATCTTCTCCGTATCTGGGTAGCAATACACAGCTATGTACTTGTCGATAGTAAGGCCACCTCTTGGCCCACCTCGGGAACGAAGGTTCACCACCTCCCCTCGTCTAGATAGACCTGTGATAAATTATATGTCCTCCACCTCTATGGTGAGGGACATCCCATCTATATGGAAGGACTCCGAGTCTGGATCCCAATAGTCTACCAGCATCTGTAGAAGTCTTAGTTTGGCCCTCAAACCACCAAGACACCAGAAATTGTAGATTCCGCATGCATGTAAAGCTTGTTGAGCCCTTAAGTCAGCCCTTACTGCTTCCTCTACTTCACCATGCTCGCGCTCTCTCCACTCTAGCACCATCTTGCAAGAAAAATTGCAAAATTGCCCATTATATTCTTGTAAAATCTTATGCACGGCCTCATACGCGACTGTTTTGCAAACAGCCGTGTATGTACGCGGTTTCTAGCCCCTTTTCCACGTATAGCCATCCCTATACGCAGAAAAAGCTTCGATATCCGCGTGGGCCTTAGCGCTCATGTAGAGATGGCCTTAAGAACTTCATTTAAACATGAAAATCAACAAAAATTATATCAAAATTCAAGCGGAGAGCATGAGTAAATACCTGGAAGAAACGGTTGTGAATTCCGCCGGCTAGATCTCCTAGAATTTGTAGTTGAAAATCAGAGCTCAAATGGGTAAAAGTTTCGAATGATTTATATTTTTTACTATTTATAGAAAAAATTTCAATTATTTGAAAATTTTTACCCCCTTTCCTATAGTTTCGACATTTTCTAACCATTTTGGACCGTTTTTGACAAAATTGGTGATGTAGAAGACCTTTTTCAGTTCCGTTTCAGCCTTTGGATTGACCCGTTCGTGCCGATCTCAGGTATCATGTCTAAACTGGAATATAGGTTAGGTTCACCACCGTTTGCATTTTGCATGACCTTATGACCATATCATCATGTCATTAGGTACGAACCCACTCTATTATGTCACGAAACCTTCTTGTTGCTTTAGAAGTGGCATGATACGAGTGGTAGAGCTTCACCTTACATGGGTACCCTAGTTAGAGCCTTATTTGCATTTGGTGCCCATGCTGACATTTTCTCCTTTAGGGTGTGGGAGTCCATTGTATAGTACCACCATGACATTTTGCAAGAGCCTCATACTCCTCTTGATCTTATGCTGGCCTATTTCCCTCAGGAATCCCCTATGTCAAGTTGTGAATGCATTATCATGAGCTTTTCCTGCCTTATTGAGCTTTATGCCGGCTCCCCTGACATTTCATTTCAGCCATATAGCCCGAGCTTGTCTCATGTCTAGCCATGCAGAGCCATTTTTCATATCCTTCGCAGCTTGATTCCCTTTTTACCGGGAGGGGATTTTCCCCCGAGTGTCGATATCCTACACATGTATCCTTGCATTGAGCATAGGTATGTTCCACTACTTGGAACTAGTTTGTTCTCCCTTATGACACTCGTCTCCTCCTAGTTTGTAACTATAAAGCTAGTTTATTCTTTTTTCAAGCTTTTCAAATAACTGAAAAAGTCCAAAAAAATCAAAAAACCAAAAAACCAAACAAGGAAAGATGTTATCTTTGGCAGCTGTTGAGTCGTGTCGCCTTCGAACAGAGCACTGTATATCACATCCATTGGTTGGGTTATAGTTTGACTTTAGGAGCTTTACTTGTTTATCTGAGTTTATCTCCACCGACTGGTTAAGCTTCCAGTCCCTATGGAGCCTCTGTTGATGCCTCCTGTGTCACAGAGATGTCCCAGTTTGTATATCGAGTCTATGCTGCCTTCATTCAGTCACCATATGTTGTTATGCTCTTGTTCGAAGGAAGTTGAAACTTGAGTCGGCCATTCCTCAGTTATCTTGACTTTGCATGTCGGCCATTCTTGGTACAGTTACTGGTTCGTGCACCTTATGATCGAGTCCTTCCACATTATACAACTTTGCTGAGTACCTCGTGTTGGATGATGGGGGATGCCTTAATTCCCTCCTTCCAGCGGATTTCATCCCATCGACTTCAGATTATTTATTCTGGGATTGGAATCTAGAGTCATTGTGAGTGTCTTGAGACTTGTAGTCATCAGTGGCAGGTTCTCTTTCCATCGACAGTTTCTTGGGAATACATCAATGTCCCCTGATCGATGGATTCTCTCAAGTGTTCGACCTCAACACATTTATTCACACTTGTTAGTTTGCACTCTAGTACCTTGATTCCCATTTTCATTATCCGTGGGTGATCTCATGTCTGTTAACAGTATACATTAATGACCGATAATCAGACGATGGAATACTATGTTCGACCTCGACACCTCTATTCGCATAGTAGGACATGTACTCGTAGCGATTTGTGTAGAAGACCTTCCAGATTGGTGGCATCTCTTATATGCTACCTCCTTGATCGTGCTAGTGTTCATGAGATTTCAGCTCTCGTGACTTGATTCCAGTATATGTCAGATATTTCCAGCCACTATGGAGATCTTGATCTATTATATATCTTCAGCCATTTTGGAGATCATGGTCCTTTGTATATCTTCATCATGGAGATTCTGATCTATGTATATTGTACGTGGTGATGACCACATATGTGATATCATGTATTATGCCTATTCATGGCCATTGTACTCTTATGTATCTGGGACTACTATATGTACTTGCAGTTATATGCAGAGTTGTATTATTATACTATGCTGATTGGGTGGTTGGTCTTCCATTTGGGATCCTTCATCACTCCACTTATGGGATGGACTTGTAATGTATTTCAGCCATCGTATAACCCCTCTAATCTCATACATTAGGGGGCATCTGTTATAGCGGATTTCACCACTCTAGGTGAATCACACATTGTATGGCATTCCCTTGTCCCGCTGCAGACTCATTAGCCCATATGGACCACTTTTTGTCTTTTGATGTTTCCTTGATCATCCCTACAAACATATGAAAAATGATATACATGGCTTTTAAACCTCTAAGCGCATACATACATGGGTTTGACCCATATAACCACGTACATCGGGATGTGTGCATAATCCAAATCCTTTTGGAGTTTTCCTTGACATGGATCTAACTCATTTGACTCTTGGCCTTCCATATGCGTTGAGATCGCACGGATTCGACCTTTCAATATCCCTTTCAAAGCTATATAAGGAACCCCTTGGTACATTGAAAGCATAAGAGAGAATTGAGAGCAAAGAAACTATAGTCCATTATTTCCGGAACTTATGCTTGAGTCTGCATCCCTTTGTCCCTTGGAGCACTTTTGTGTTCTTCCCAAGCTTGCCTTTTTCTTGTGAGCTTGCTATCGAGAGATGGAGGATTGAAGTGGTGGAGGCCCAAGTGGGGGATTCAGTTTCTCCAGTTCGCAGACGTGCCATCAGAGGTTGTATCTATCTTGTAATCTCTGATTTATATTAATAGAAATATCTTTTCCTGTCCAATGATGTGTATTTGAATGAATATTTTATCCATGGGAATATGTCAAACGCTTTTACATTATTGATTATATATGCTAGAATAGATCTAACACCATGATATATAGTATGCTTGTATTGTTTACTTGTTGTTGAGGAAGTAATATAGCAATTCAAGCTGAAGATTGGAAAGCTCAATGGGGATCTACTTCAATTGTCCGGAATAAGGTATGAGGTCTGATCCTTTAGTGTTAGACATTTAATTTCTATTGCATATTGGAAAGGATTGATTTATGGAGTCAAGCTATCTGTTGTGGTACCCCAAGCCATAGGAATTTATCTCCGTAACACCCATGGGGGTCATTGGGATTTTTCTAGGTGTCGGCCATCCATTAAGCTTCTACTATTTGTTAGTTGGGAGAAGTTATTGCTGAGTAGTGGTGGGTGTGGCAGGACTATCAATCCTTTCCCATGTGCACACTCCACCAGAGGAGTCTTCCTCTTCATGTCACATGGGGTGGAAGAAACATCCTCTCCATTCTCTCCATTCACTCTACTCTCCCATGATCCCACTTTTTCAGAGGTTTTGGGGTCTTGCTCACACTCACACAGGGCGGTGCGGGTGTTTTCCTCCCACCGCAAGTTTGCTCTGGTAATCCTCACACAAAGGGTCATTCCGTTCACTCTCCTCACAATTTTCCTCATCTTTTTAACTGAATCCTCACACACAGGCTAGAAATGGGATGGTTTTCCTCACATAGGAGTTAGGGACTGTGATCTCACACGGTGAGCTAGAGGGTTGGCCTAAGAGGCATGATTCTACTATGTGTATGCTTTCCTTGTCAATGCTGGGAATCCATCTTCCTCCCCTTCTGCAGACTGTGTAAGGTTCCTGTTGTTTCATTATGGGATTGGGTTGTTGATCTTCCCTGGTTTTGGGTTGCTGTGTATGCAAGTACCTTGTTGGGTTTCCACTGAGTTGTTTTGGCCATGCTAGGACCAAGAACAACTCTAATTCATCTTGTTGACTTGAGCTGTGTTCACCTTTTTGTTTGGGTTTGTCACCCTGTTGTCTTCATCTCCTTCACAGAGCTGTGAACTGTTTGTTTTACTACGGTATGCAGTGGTTGGTCTTTGGATTGTTGAGAGTAGGATTAGAGGCTAGGTATGATTGAGAAAACTGGTGTTTGGAGCCACTTAGACAGAGTTAGACTGCTTACTTTCTTCTCCACAACCCTTGAAGAGTATTGGAAAGGAAAGTCAGGTCTTGAGGGACTGTGAAGCAGAGAAAGGACGGATTCCTAGTGTTGGGTGTGTGGATGTCTTAGGAGCCATGTTAACTCTAGTGTGGGTGTCCTTAGCTGTCCATTGAGACCACCGACTTAGCATTTAGCCTTTCCTGGCTCCTTGACGACCTGATAAACCCTACTGTGTGGGCTTGGATGATTTATGTACCTTGGCTATGTGTAAGCCTGATTTGACCCTTATTCCTTGAGGAATCATGGCCAGCTCGGGGGTGGAAATGTTGCTGAGATATTGATGAGCACGCTAGCCTATGGTTGGGTGGAACGTTGCAGCGACGTAGCTGGTTGCAGGACGAATTCTTTTTAAGATGAGTATTCTTGACTATTCCATCTCTGCATTTATATTTACTAATTAATGAATATGATGAACACATGGTATGCTTGAATGAATGTATGTTTTCTTCCACTATGTCTATGAAGGATTATGCATCTTAGTATGCTTTATGTTCTAAGCACTTTATATCAGCATTATATTCCTGTTCATGTTCATGGGGATACTTTCCCAGAGGTTCTTGTTTGATGGTTTGGTAGCGTCCTCCTCGCCAGTTAGAGGGTTGGGGACATTACAGTCTCCTCCTCCTTTGGGAGAGAGAGGGAGATAGTTTGGGCATACTACTTCTCACTTTGATTCACACACCATGGGAGATCATGAGGATGAGATTCTAGATATGTCCTCCCCACCTCACGAGGTCGAGGAGGTTGGTCCTACTAGATAAAAAACATTCATGATCTAGTTATGATCCATCATTCACGGGTCTCCGGTATTGGTTTCTAGGCGACGAGACTCACTATGAACCCACAAGCACTAGCAATGTTAGATATCACCTACCTGATATCCTTGAGTCTGACCCAGCGTATCATGCTGGGTCAGAAGTTGACCCTAGCACTACGCCTGGGGGAAATCACATTCCTTTCCATGCGGAGAGGTTTGGGGGCACTAATCACATTGCACCTTCCATCCCTGTGGTGGAGGCATCTTCACATGCTCATCCTAGGCCTAATGTTAGTAACCCTATTCAAATACTAGGACCAAGACATGTGAACATTGGGAACACTACTTACATTCCTTCACATGTCCCATAGTCTTCGAATCCCATTCCTTTGAATGATTTTGTAATGACCCATCCTCCCCCTAATTCGTGTGGGCCTTTAGGCTGAAATACCACTACTATCCATGCTCATCCTGTGACTATTAAAAATGTAGTATCACAAATCCAAGTGCCTCCTGTTGTGTTGATAGGTCTTGTACCTATTTCTAGGTCATCTCATGGTCCAACTCATGGACCTCCCCATATACCTAACTATGGACCATCTCATGGAACATCCCATGGAACACCTTATGGATCTTCCCATGGACATTCTTATGGACCACAGTACAGACAAAACTATCAACTGTATGGGTACGTGTATCAACAACCCGCTTACTCTTCTAATGATGGCTTTGTCGCGCCTCATAATCAAGGTACTCCGTATCAAAATGCTTCCATGAAACCCATCATGGGTCATATGGGAGGAGGTTATTATCCCACTGGCCAAGGCCATGGTGCATATAGAAATCAACCTTATATGAATCATCACTACCAGGGAGTGTGGCATCGACTAGATCAACCTAGGATCCCTTTCCTTGCAACATTGAACTTACCTGATTTGTTGAGATTGATGAATAATCCTGTGGCTCATGATCCGGCATGTCTAGCAATCCCTACCAAGCTTCCTTCGGACATTCCCAAGTTCAAAGGTAAGACTGGTGGAGATCCTGGTGATCATGTCACCACTTTCCACCTTAGGTGCTCTTCCAATTCCTTACATGATGATTCTATCTGTTTGAGGCTATTTCAACGCACCCTCACAGGTCCTGCAGTGAAATGGTATATAGAGTTATCGGGGGGGTTTATACTACGTTTGATGACATTTCCATGACTTTTATTAATCATTTCAAGCTACCCATATGTTACAACATTGGTACCGAACTCTTGTCGACCTTTCGGCAAGACAAAGCCACACATATTTCAGATCATATTCAAGAGTGGCGTAGATGGAAATAGTTCATTAAAGCCTTTATACCACCAGAGTTTCTTTTAGAATGGTTCCTCAAGTCATTGTTACCTTACATTGTGAAGGATGTTTCAACATCTGGATTTCAAAATGAGGACCAAGCTATCTTTAGGGCTCAAGAGTTGTATTTTATCTATGTTCAATCTAGACTCTTGTATGAGATTATTCCGAATGCTCCAAGATCCAATTTCGACCTGAAGATCAAACCTGGACCACATGCCGATGGTATTGTTGGCTCCACGAGTACCAAACCTGCATACTTGGTTACGAAACAAGTGAGCTAGTTATTAATTAACTAGCTTGCGTCGGGACAAGCTACGGCTTCATCTCAACCTACCCAATCGATGAGTGTACTCTCCGTGCAAACATCGAACACGAAAGGCAACCGACAGCCTGGAAGGAATAAAAAGAAAGGAAAAAACAATCGTAAGGGTGGAAATAAAAATGAAAATGGTAAAATAATGACAAGAAAAATAATAATGCTGGGAGGGACAAGCTGCCTAAATGTAAGGTGAATTTTTCTTGTAAGTTGTGTAGGGACGATCACCTCACTCACTTGTGCCATCGTATGGAGGACGCCTCGAAGTTCATAGCACAGGGCCCAGCTATGTTTGCTAATCCTTTTCCTAATAATCAAAATATGAACTCGAGGACCGTTGATCTTGGTTATGCGTCTGGTGGAAATCAAAACCTGCTAAAGGCCGCTCTTGGTCATGGTTGCATCAACATGGTGAGAGCTACCAAAGTTGTGACACATGTGAAAGATTATGGTTCCTCACAACCTAAACTTGGGAAATAACTAGCTCCAATTGAGAGCCCTTTGTGAATTGAAAAACCTATTGATAAACCTGAATTTCTGCCTTACATTCCTAGGGGAGTATTGAAATGCTCGAGCTCCCTAGAACTATTCAGTTATCAAGGATTTGGGCCAAACTCCTTGTGCGATGTCTGCATTAGAAGTGCTTCAGAATTTTCCTCTATAGAGAAAGGCCTTGTTGTCTACTCTTGGGGTTAGTGATGATAGCTCTTATTCCATTATCAAATTTGAAACCATGGGAGTACAGCCTTGCTTGCCTTAATACGTGTCTCTTTTGATTCATGTAGAGTGTCTCAACAACACCATCATGCGTACTATTATTGATGAAGGCGCTGCCGCTTCCGTGATGTCTTTGTCTTGTTAGAAGGTTTTAGGTTCTCCCATGTTGTCTCAATCTGCCAACATGTTGAGGGATTTTGATGGTAGGTTGTTTCAACCACATGGTATGATTCCTTCTCTAGAGGTCCAATTAGGAGGGAAGACTATCACGATCAAGGTCAAGGTGGTTGATGCATCCCTTGACTACAATATTTTGCTGGGTAGGAATTGGATGTACAATGTGAAATCCATAGCTTTGTCCCTATTTCGATTAGTTTTCTTTCTGTTTAATGGGAATATCATTACTATTGATCAAATTTAATTCCATAATCTGAGTTTTAATGCATCATTGAGAGCTTCCATCTTGATTATCGATCATTCTCAACCGACAACGGATAATGTGGGTGTGGGTATGTATCCTTCTCTTATGAGAACCTTTAGTTGTCCTGCGCCCGTCCTTATGATTAGGTCTAGTTTTGGTGGGGCCTCATCCTCATCGAATTCAGTATCTTTTTGCACTACTCATATGGGATATCCTTGGATTCTTCCTTCACTGAGTATGTTAAGTATGCCTGTCAAGACAGACGTGCTGTTTCTTGCAACATTGGTGGAGTATCAAGCGAATCTTGATCATGTTGTAGAGACTAGTCCTTCCTCTTCACAAATAGAGGAGGAGGACCCGTATGTGCTGCCTGCATGGGAAGTAGAGTCATCTCACTCTAACAATTTCCTTGATGATTTTTTCGTCAGATGAAGCTATTCTTGAGGCCATGTCTAGAATTGAGAAACCTTGGGAAGAGTTGCACCATAGATCGTATTTCCTTCCTAAGCTTGATCGTTTAGAGTGTGAGGAATTTAGGGTTATTCTTAGCGATAAAATTGGTAGCCCCATGGTCCCATTAATCTCTCCTAGTCAGATGGCTGAAGGAACATGGCTAACTTGTCACCAACAATTCCTATCGATATTTCTTGTGATCCTGGTAAGATTGAGAGTGTCTACATTGGGGTAGGTTGTTCCCCTGATGAGATCAAAGAGTATACCAAGCTGTTTGAGGAATTTCATGATATTTTCACTTGGTCATATGAAGAAATTATAGGTATAGAACCTCATATTGTTGAACACAAAATCAAAACCTATCCGGATGTAAAATCGGTTCGACAGTGTTTGCGTACCGTGAATCCTATAAAAGCACTCACCATTAAAGCTGAGATAGAGGAACTACTTAAAGTTGGTTTTATCTATCTCATTCCCTTGACGAAGTGAGTTTCAAATCCCATTCCAGTGGATAAGAAGTAGGGAGCGATCTGAATATGCACTAATTTCCATGACTTAAATCGAGCCTGTCCTAAAGATAATTTCCCTACACCATTTATTGACCAAATTTTGGATGAGTGTGCAGGGAGTGAGGTATTTTATTTTATGGATGGCTTTTTTGGATATAATCAGATCCAAATTAATCCCAGTGATAAAAAAAGACCACATTTATTTGTTCTTGGGGTACTTTTGCATATCGAAAGATGCCCTTTGGCCTTAAAAATGTCAGAGTTACATTTCAGCAGGCCATGACCTTAATCTTTCATGATCTTAAAATGATTATCGAAGTATATTTGGATGATCTTGCTGCTCACTCTCATTTGAGAGTGCGTCGTCCTTATCATTTGATATTAGTGTTTGAAATTTTTCATCATTATCAAGTTTTTTTAAACCCTCATAAGTGCATCTTTTGTGTGACAGTTGGTCATTTACTAGGATTCATTATGTCTAAGGAGGGTATTAGAGTCAATACCTTGAAGGTTGAGGCAATACTTCAATTGTCTCCCCTATGTAACATTCGACACCTTCAATTTTTACAAGGTATGGCAAACTTCTTGCGAAGGTTAGTGGTCAATTTTGCCAACTTGACTAAAGGATTCATGCGTTTGTTGAAGAAGGACACTCCTTTTTACTAGGATGAGCGAGCCTAGGAGTCTTTCGATGCTCTTAAGCAAGCCTTAGCAATGACCCCCATGCTTAGTCCACCAGACTATAGCCATGATTTATTGATTTATGTGGTTGTGTATCAAGAGATGATTGGTATGGTATTGGTTCAAGAGGATGAGGAGCTCCATGAGCATGTCATATATTATTTGAGCCAAAACCTTATTGATGCAGAACTTTGCTATTCCCATGTGGAGAAGCTAGCCTTAGCCACGGTTCATGTGGTTCAGCATTTGATGCATTACATTCTCCTTCACCAAAATTTGGTCATAACTCACATCAATCCATTTCAATTCATCCTCACTAGAAGGATGATTGGGGGAAAATATAATAAATGGATTGTGATTTTGCAAGAGTTTGATCTTGAATTCATTTCGGTGAAATTGAAGAAATCGTTAATCTTTGCTGTGCTCATATCAGATTTCCCAAATTTAGAGGAAGAGTAGGTTTATGAGGATTCTCTTTTCAATGAGCATATATTCCTCATCTCAACTATGGACCCTTGGTACAAAGATATCATTTTGTATTTGCATACATTGAAGGTCCCCACTCACCTCTCACGAGATGAGCGACGATGACTACGCCATGTAGCAAATAACTACCTTATAGTGGAAGATACTTTGTACCACCATGGGGTGGATTCCGTTTTACATTGTTGTTTAACTCATGATGAGGTTGAGGTCATGCTTAATGATTGCCACAGAGGAGCATGTGGTGGTCATTTATCTAGGCTTTCTACATGCAAAAAAATATTAAGAGTGGGCTATTTTTGTCTGTCTATCTTTAAGGATTGCGTTAATGCGGTCAAGAAGTGCCACCCTTGCCAGGTGTTTGCACGTAATATGTGCTTGCATCCTGCCCTGTTGCATCCTATTGTCACCGTCGGTCCCTTCACTAAGTGGGAGATTGATTTTATGGATTGCAACCTAGCTTTGGCTGGGGGGAACCATCATATTATTGTGGTTTTCGATTACTTCACAAAATGGGAAGAGGTTATGCCCATAGTTAAATTCGACGGTGAGACAGCCGCGCATTTTGTGTTCAACCAGATTATCACCTGGTTCAGCATTCTGAAAGAGCTTGTCACTGACCATGGTGGGCACTTTCAGAATAAAATGATGGAAGAGTTGGCTTCCAAGTTGGGGTATAAGCAATAGCACTCCTCTTCTTATTACCCTCAAGCGAATGGACAGGTTGAAGCAGTGAACAAGTCACTTAAGTCTATTCTCCAATGAAACATCACACAAAGAAAGAATAATTGGCATATTATGTTGTATCCTTCTTTGTGGGCCTATAGAACCACAATTAAGATTGGAACTAGTTTTTCTCCCTATCATCTTATGCATGAGGTGGAGTCTATATTACCGGTTGAATGCGAAATCCCTTCTCTAAAGCTAGCCGTGGAGATTTTACCAGACACTTCCGCATTTGAAGAACATTTGGTCCATTTAGAGCATCTTGATGAGTAGCGCCAAGATGCCTTAGTGGCTCTATAGGTTATCAAGCATCGTGTTAAGGTCCAATACGATAAGTCTGTCTGTCCTAGGAGGTTTAGTGAAGGTGACTTGGTCCTTTTATGGGATCAAGATAAGGAAACCTTGGGGGAAGGAAAGTTTAATCCCATGTGGCATGGTCCTTACGTGGTTAAATTTGTCTTATAGAAAGGCGCCTATGAGCTGGTTGATTATGGAGGGACAACCTTGGCGGAGCCTAGAAATGGACTCTATCTCAAAAAATACTATGCATGATCTTCAGCTAGGGCTGATTTTTTTATATTATTGTACATTTTTGCATTGCATAGTTAGGTTTTCTTATGGTGATCGGGTTTGTTGATTAGCTTTCATTTGTTATGGCAGATGTCGATGGAGTCTTCAGTTTACATAGGATTCACTAATGGTGCTATCTATCACACTCAAAACTCAGCTTTAGCTGCTTGGGTGATCTATACTCCTACAGGTCAAGTATTGTCTTTAGGAGGCATATATTTACAGCCTTCATCAAACAATTTTGCTGAATATAGTGTTGTTATTGAGTTATTGTGTGATGCCATTTCGCATGGTGTTCATTCTCTTGAGGTACATCTTGATTCGCAGTTAGTGGTCTCACAACTTAATGGCTTGTATTGAATTAGGGATCCAATATTATTACGAATATTCTTATGGTTTATATTGCTAGAACGACAATTTGAGAGTATAACATACATTCATGTTCCATGAATTTTTAATCAAGTTGCTGACTCATATGCTAACTATGTGTTAGATTGGCATTTGTTTCACAGAACATAAGCATATCACAAACACATGTTACACACATGTAAATAAAATAAAATCAATCATCATAAATTTTTTTTCATTAAGTTCAAAATGTGATGTCATAATACATAAGTGTCATATACAAAATTGGGGCTTCCAAGCCACTAAAATATAAATACACGGTCATGCAAAAATGAGTACACTCAAGTCACTAAGCCTAGGGAGGAGGAGGGTGCTGATCATGATAGCACACTACGGCTCTAGCTAGCCGAAAAAATAGTTGAACCCATGCTCGTGTTACTCCAACCACCTGGAACTACATGGCCTCAGGAAAGTCCTTGACTTACGCCATGGGTACTCTGTGTGTCAATCGAACAAAGTTGGCATGGATGCTTTAGAGAATTCCCTCCACATATGCACCCATAATCTCATCCCCTCTTCCCCTCCATCGATGACGAGGGAAACCATACAGCCGTCATGGTCCTACATCTGCATATACATGACAGATTGTCACTATGTGTCGTCACACCAAAAACACGTCTTTTGATTTCCTATATCAAAAAACACAAAATAAAATTATAATTCAAAAATTAAAAGTGGGTTTGGGATTCTTTACCTATGTCTCCATAAGCCACTCCTGGAGGTAGGGGCATGTCTAAATCACCATGGAAGTCAATCCCTGCATAGGGATAGTCATCTATGGCGATCAACTATCTCCGACACCATGGGAAGAACTCTATTGGGTAGGAGTTAGCCACCTTGCCACCTCCCAGTCTGCGCATGACATTATCCCAGCACTGTTGAGCTGGATCCAAAACTCCATGTGGAGTAATGTCTATCCTATGGATTATCCCTGGCACTCGCTCAAATAAGAATGTGCTCAGTATGCTGCCAAACCCAAAGTTCCACACCCAACCCATCTTGCAGTTACTAAGCTGTTGTTTCATATTGCTCAACAGCGTAGTACTCCAGTCATATACTATAGGGCACATACACTCTACCGCATAGAACATCATTGGTCGTGAGGACTGGTGGAGTAAAGCCAAACTTGCAATCCTTCCTAAGGCCAAAAGTATGGCTTTCAGCCCCAGAATCTGAATCGAGTTTGTTAGGATTTGATTCCCAACCTTCTCCCTATCCAGAAATCAATACACAACTATGTACTCATCTATGGTCAGCCCACCTCTTGGCCCACGGGATCAGAGGTTCACTACCTCCCCTTGTTGGGAAAACCTGTAATGAAATATATGTCCTCAACCTCAATGTTGAGCGACATCCCATCTATCTTAAATGTTTCAGACTCTGGATCCCAATAGTCTACCAGCACTTGGAGTAGTCTTGGTTTGGCTCTCAGGCTGCCAAGACACCAAAACTTGTATAAGCCACATGCTTGTAATTCTTGTTGGGCCATGAGATAATCTTGAACAACTTCCTCAACATCACCATGTTCTCTCTCTCACCACTATAGTACCATCCTAAACAAAAAAAAGTTTTTGATCAATATTTGCCCATCAAATCCTTGTTTGCGGCCCTGTATGCGACTGTTTGCAAAAAATCCATGTATGTACGCGGGTTTCGGTTCATTTTTCATGTATGGGGAGCCCTATATGTGGAAAAATCCTGATTTCCACATGGGCCGAAACGCTCAATTTAGGATGGCTCAAAAAATTAAATTGACCATGGAAATTTAAAAAAATTGCATAAAAATGAAAGAGAGGATCATGAGAATCTACCTGGATCAAACGGGGAGGGATTCTGCTGGACGATGCTCCTGGTATTCACTTCTAAAGTTCTGAGCTCAAATGCACTACGTTGGGTAAAAATTCAAATGGTATGAAAATTTTTAAATTTTTTTTGAAATTTTTACCCACTTTCTATAGTTTTGGACCGTTTTGGACCATTTGAACTAATTTGATGTTGTAGGAGCCCATTTTGAGTGTGGTTTGGCCATGGCTTTGACCCGTTCGTGCCTATTTTAGGTATTATTTCTAAACTAGCATTTAGGTTAGGTTGCATATTCATTTTCACTTTGCATAACCTTATGACCATTTCATCTTAACCTTAGGTATGAACCCATTCTATATTGTCACAAAACTTTCTTGCTGCTTTTAGAGGTGACATGTTGTGAATGATAGAGCTTTCCCATACACGAGTACCCTAGTTAGATCCTTTTTTGCATTTGGTGCCCATGCCGACATTTCTCCTTTAGGGTGTGGGAGTCATTTGTATAGTACCACCATGACTTTGAGCAAGAGCTTCATACTCCTCTTGAACTTTATGCTGGCCTTCCCCCCCTGGAATCCCCTTGTATATGTCAAGTTGTAATTGCATTATCATGCATTTTGATTGCCTTATTGAGCCTTACACCGACTTCCTTGAATTTATTATCAGCCATATAGCCCGAGCTTGTCTCATGTCTATCCAAGAACAACCTTTTTATATATCTTTTGTAGCTTGATACCCCATTTTTTACTGAGAGGGGAAGTTCCCCTGAGTGTCGTTATCCTGCACATGTTTCCTTGTGTTGAGATTAGGTATGTTCCGCTACCTGGAGCTAGCTTATTTGACCACTGACACTCATCTCCTCCTAGATTTGTAACTATAAAGCACTTTTATTATTTTTCAAGATTTTCAAAATATCTGAAGAAGTCCAAAAAAATAAAAAAACCAAAAAACCAAACAGGAAAAGATGATATATTTTGAAGCAGTTGACTCATGCCACTTTTGAACAGAGCACTATATATCACATCCATTGGATGGGTTAATAGTTTGACTTTAGGAGCTATACTCGTTTCTTTGAGTTTATCTCCATCGATTGGTTAAGCTTCCAATCCCTATGGAGCCTCTATTGATGCCTTCTGTGTCGCAGAGATGTCCCAGTTTTGCATATCGAATCTATGCTGCCTACATTCAGTCACCATTCGCATTTATGCTCTTGTTCGAAGGAAGTTGAAGCCTGAGTCGGCCATTCCTCAGTTGTCTTGAATTTGTATGTCAGCCATTCCTGGTACTATTACTGGTTCGTACACATCTTATTCGAGTCCTTCCACATTATACAATGTTGCTGAGTACCTCATGTTGGTTTATGGGGGATTCCTTAATTCCCTCCTTCCAATGGATTCCATCCCATTGACTTAAGATCATTTATTCTGGGATAGAAGTCTAGAGTCATTTGAGTGCATTGAGACTTACAGTCATTAGTGGTAGGTTCTCTCGCCATTGAAATTTTTGGGAATACATAAATTTCCCTTGATCGATGGATTCTTTCAAGTGTTCAACCTCAACACATATATTCACACTTTTTATATTGCACTCTAGCACCTTGATTCCCATTTTCATCATTAGTGGGTGATATCGCGTCTGTTAATAGTATACATCAATGACTGGTAATCAGATGATGGACTGCTATATTTGAACTTGACACCTCTATTCACATAGTAGGACATGTACTTGTAGTGGTTTGTGTATAATACTTTCCATATTGGTGGCATTCCACATATGCTACCACCTTGATCGTGCTATTGTTCATGAGATTTCAGCTCTTGTGACTTGATTCCAGTGTATGTCAGATATGTTCAGCCATTATGGAGATCTTGATCCATTGTATATCTTGATATTCTATGGAGATCTTGATCCTTTGTATATCTTCATCATGGAGATTCTGATATATTATATATTGTACGCGGCGATGACCACACATGTCACATTTTGTATATCATGCCTATTCATGGACATTGTACTTTTATGTATCCGGGACTGCTATATGTATTTGCAGTCATGTGCAGAGATTGATTATTGTACTATACTAATGTATGTCTAGTTATTACACCTGGTTCTTCATCACTCCACTTCTGGGATGGATTTATAATGTATTTCAGCCATCATGTTACCCCTATGACCTCACAAATTAGGGGGCATCTGTTACAATTGATTTTACCACACATGGTTGATCACACATTTATGGCCTTCCCTATCCCTCTATAGACTCTTTGGACACCATGGACCAATATTGTACCTTTGATGTTTCCAAGTTCATCCCTAAAAACATCTATTATTTGTTGTACATGACTTTTAATCCCTTTCCCGCGTATATACATGGATATTGACCTCAAACCTGTGTACATCAGGATATGTGCATAAGTCCAAATATTTTTGGAATTTTCCTTGGTGTGTTCCTGAACCACTTGACTCTTGGCCTTCCATATTCCTCGAGATCACTCGGATTTGACCCTCCATTACCTCTTTGGAGTGCTATATAAGGAACCCCTTGGATACATTGAAGAAGAGGAATTGAAGAGCAAGGAAATTATAGTCCATTTCTTCCATAGATTCCTTATACTTGAGTCTGCATCCCTTTATCCCTTTGGAGCACTTTGTGTTCTTCCCAAGCTTTCCTTTTCTTGTGAGCTTGTTATCGAGAGATGGAGGATTGAGGTGGTGGAGGCCCAGGTGGAGGACTCAGTTTCTCCGGTTCGTAGCCGTGCTGACAGAGGTTGTTGCTTGTGTAATATTTGATTTGATTAATATAAATATATTTTACTATCCATTTAATGTGCAATTTAATGAATATTGAATCCATGGATATATTTAATTGTTTATACATTGATGAATATATATGCTAGAGTAGATCTAACACCATATTATATAGCATGCTTGTCTTGTTTACTGTTGAGGAGAGTGAATTGCTAAAGTAAGCGGGATTGGAAAAATCTTAATGGGGATCTACTTCAACCATCTCTAATAAGGTACTACCTATGATCCCTTAGTGTTATATATTTGGTTTCTCTTGCATATAGGAAAGGATTGGTTTCTGTGGTTTATCTGTCTATTGTGGTACACCCCGAGCCATAGGAAGTTTCTCTCCATAACAACAAAGTTAAGTCCATTTCCATATAATTGGGGCCACTTGGAGGTCTCATGTCCACAAGAGTTGAGCATGGTAGCCAAGGCTTCCACTAGAATAAGACGAGGTAGTTTGCAATGCAATTCATATCATCCTTCTTGTTACCGATGTTCAAGTGGAACTATTATAGGTATTTGCACCACCTCCGATGGCATTCTTTTTGTAACATTCCCTACATATACATTAAATATATGGGGCTTATGATCAATGTGGATGAATGTCTCTTTCCCTAGGAGGTAATGTTTCCATTAGTGATAGGTCTACACAATGGAGTACATCTCCTTGTCAAAGGTGGGGTACCTGCATATCTCAACAGAGAGTGTCTCGCTATGATAAGCCACCAAATTTCTATATCAAGCGAGTATTGCATTGATAACAGAATCAAAATCATCTAGATAAATATTGAATGGTTACTACAAGTCTATTATCCTGAGTATTGGTGCCAAATAAAGGAGAGGTTTTAGGTCCTTGAATTCTTTCCATTATGACTTGAACTAAATGAACTTGGATTCAGCCCCTTGATCACTTTCCTTAGGGTCCAAGTGATATGAGAGAATGGAAATAAGAATCCCTGATATAAATGGGCAAGGCATAAGAAACTACAAATCTATATGATATTGTTCGGCCAATCAATCACGAATGACATAGATCTTGGATGGAACCACATGCACACCATGCTCATCCATTATGTATCCTAGATATTGATTTTTTTACATGTTGAATGAGAATTTATCTACATTGGTAGTATAACTTGTATTATTGCAAGGTAGTCAAGTTTTATTGAACATGTTGCAAATTCCTATCCAGTTTTACCAAAGATGGGGATATCATCTAAATATAAAACCACAAAAGAATTTGTGAATTGTTGCAAAAATTCATCCATCATCTTCATGAATGTTGTTAGAGAATTATTCAAACCAAAGGCATGACCAACCACTCGAAAAGGGATTCTTTAAACTTTAAGGTTGTCTTCCATACATCATTTTACTCAATGGGTCCCTGGTGGTAGCATGGCTTCAGATCAATCTTACTAAAAAACTTAGCACCCTTCAATTGATCAATAAGATTGCCAATCCAATCCATTGGATATTCATTAATATTAACTATGATTTTGTTAGATATTTGTAATTGATACAGAGTATCCATGCTCATACTTCTTCTACAACAACATAATTGGGATCCCCCAAGGTGAGGATATTGGTAGAACTATCCCTTTTGGATGAGCTCTTAAATCTAACTTTCGATTTTTTCTTTCTTAAGAAGATAGCATTTTTTATACTAGGAAATTAGGAAGAGGAGTGCCAAATCAATTGAATGCTTGAACTAGAATTGTTGGGGAACCCTTGTAAGCAAAGTGGATATATCTCTACATTCTTTCACTATATTGTTTACCTACTTCTATTGTGTAGAGGAACTCCTATTCATAATAGAAGTAAAGGTTTTGGAATTTGTAATGATCTTAAAATCACCTTTTGACTAATTCATGAAGAGAAAAAAATTTATGGTCTAAGAGGTCACCATCCTATATTATTGTTTTGCGATTAAAGAAACTATGATAGATGGAACTACCTTTGGTTTCCTATAGATCTGACCTCGTAAGGTAAAAATGATGCTCTAGGGCCTAGACTCATAAATAATGTAATGATTGCACATATAGGGATGTCCTAAAATAACTTCACAAACTTAAAGGGGGAAACATCACATAGCACCTCATCTCTAAATGGATTGATGTTGTAGAGAAAACAATATCACTGGATAAAACAACTATCTCATCCCTGATTCAACCAACTAATGGTGTATGGTTGGGGGTGCAACATTGTCGAAAATTGCTATTTCTTGATGACCTCAATTTAGATTTGGCTCATCTAGCTACCATTGTAAACAATGAAATGAAATTGAGTTTCCTTTAGCCACATTTATGAATGGAATAGAACCTCACCTTCCTCTAGATCCTCTAGTTCTCCTGGTTGGATATTTGTAGTTATGGTGATAACAATAGGTTTTATGTCAATGATCCATTTTAACTTATTTGGTTAGGGTCAAATTCTAAGAAATATTGCAACTCCAAGGCTTTCAAATCAACCAACAATGATTTCTATGAGCAACATTCATTAGTGTAGTTCCAGAGGCTTTTGTGTAACTCAAATCACTTTCTAGTGTGCTTATTTGACTTCTTGTTACCCTTCTTTGAATGCATATTGGACTAGATTTCTTGATTTTGATTATACTTACTTTGTCCCTTATTCTGTGAGTTAGGGCCACCTTTACTATTCTTCTATTGTGGTTTATTTACGCACCCAAAATATTTCTTATTCTTTTTTACTTAAAAAATTGCTAGGTTTTAACAACATAATAAGCATATCCTATTAAGGAAATGTCTAGGAAATCCATCTATGTTTATATTTACTTGTGTAGGTTATTGCGGTACTTCAAGACTAAGTGTCATTTAAATTCCATGATTTCTATATTTAAGCACAAGGTATAGAACATGTTCGTGAACTTCGACACTATCTTGTCTATTTCCTGGAACAAAGTTATCCATCTTGTGTACTTGTCATCATACTTTATGAAAAGGTATAATTTGTCCTTGATGTCATCAACAAAATTTTCCTAAGTGGATTTGTCCTATATGTTGTAGAATCATCTATTGCATGCCTGCCTTAGTAACCATCCCACGAATATTTTACATAGGGGACGGAATTAAGAAGTGTGAGCATGCTCTTTTCACTCTTGGGAAAATTTTAAACATAGTAATAATCATCTAACATATTTAACCATTTATTAAAGTCATCTACATCTATACAGTTTTAAAGTAAAGGAATGCCAAGGTTATATTGTACCTTGAAGGGTGTTGCACCTACAAAACGCTTGTTGTTTGAAGGTGTATCTACTATCATTGCTGGCCATCAAAGGATATAGGTGAAATTATACATGATCTCATTCCACATTTGCATAAGAGATTCCTTGATATGTTAGAAAAATATATGAAACCACAACAAACAACAATAACAACAAAACATGATATTTATGTGGAAATTCTATTGGTTGTTGGTAAATGCATGGGGTAATGGAAAAATCGATCTTTTATTATTACTCAAAAAAGACTTATATTTATTTATTCTCTTGTGATGAAATTCTAGGGGTCACTCCCATTTTATATAATACATATTAAGGTTCCAAATGAAACTAAAAGTCACTACAAGGGTCTAGAATGTTTTGCCTCATGGGTAGTGCAATCATGAATTCTTGACTCTTCACTAAGTGAATAACACTTTGAATTTCATAATGAAGTGACCTTCCATTGCATCATATTGAATTCACCCATTAGTATCTCTAGCTATATTTTCTCTTTACTAGCATCAGTGGCTTCCACATATTCTACTTCACTGGTTGAAAAGTCCGCCACTTTCTTCAACTTATATTTCTAGCTTATAGTTCCACCAACAAGAGTGAAGTATATCCTATAGTAGAATTTCATCCATATTTGTCTCCACCAAAACCATAATCTGTAAAACCTTTAATTTGTAAATTTATCGATTTATACAAAATACCAGGATTTGAAGCTCCCCTTAAATATTTGAGTATCCGCTTCATAACTTTCCAAAGCACCTTATTAAGATTCACCATGAACCAAGTAACAATGTCCACTGTTTCAACAATATTCGATCTGGTGCTTAGCATGATGAACATGAGGACCCTACTACTGATGAATATTGTACACACTACATACCCCTCTTCTCTTCTTATGTGCTAGAACATTGTTCGGAGGACAAATTGAAGTGTGTAGGAAGTAGGGTGCTAACTACTTTTCATTTTGCATATTGAAGCATTGTAGCATCTTTTTCAATATATGAATTTTGACTTAACTAAATCTTGCTACATTTTTTGTCCCTATGTATCTTCATCACTATATTTTAATTTTCCACTCTTAAATCCTTAATTTCAAATGTCCTAGACAACTGAATCTTAAGATCAATGATATTATTCATGCTGGGGCTTGCAACACTTATATCATCAACATATAACAAAAATATAATAAAGCTACCATCATTAAACCTCTTATAATATGCACAATGCTTAGCTTCACTTTTACCAAAACCTTGAATCTTTATGAAGGTGCCAATTTTTTTGTACCACATCCTTGGTGCATGTTTCAATCCATACATAGATTTTTAGAGTTTGAAAACAAACTTTTATTTTCCTCTTTCTTTATATCCATTTGACTCATCCATATAAATTTCTTCCTCAATATTTCCATGCTGGAAACCATTTATATATCCAATTGCTCTAACTCTAAATTGTGTGTTTCTATAAGTTCAAGACCCTTACAATAGTAGGATTTACAATGAGAGAGAAGATTTAATTAAAATCCGTACATGAATTTTGCACATAGAATTTTCCCACCAAGCGAGTTTTGTAATGTTCCATCAACCCATCGTCTCTATTCTTTACTTCATACACCAACTTGTTTCCAACTATCAGAATATGTAATGAATACTTATGTGATATATTGGTAAAATATCATTTAAAGACATAAATAACTATAATATTATAAACTATAGTTATCCCACATGCATCATTGTAATTATATCCTTTGTAACCATTCTCTATATAAAGAGGTGGAAATTCATTTATCCAACACGTGTTATGGGATGTATTGTAATCCAAACCTATTGGTATATAAGAGAGGTGAAGGAGACCCTTTTGGCTATGTGTTGTTTGTAGTTTATCACACATCACATGTTGTGTATGTCATTTGTACACACACGAATGTGACATGATTGGGTGATGGAGCTTGATGTGACGCATATGTGAGGATGCCATCTAATCTTGGAGATATATTTTCAGAATAATGGAAGATGCAAACCTTCTCGTGGACATAGCCCATATTGGGTGAACCACATGTATCAGTGTTCTCTTGTTGTTTACTTTTCTCCAATTTTATTTAGTGTTGTATGTTTCTTGGTAGATACAAGGATATAATAGTAATTCTTTCCATGGTTTATATTGTGTTATGATATTATTTCATATGTTCACAATATTTTAACATGGTATAAGAGCATGTTGCTATTCTCTACCTTCTTCGGTATTTTTTTTTAAGCAATGCGTGTTCATGATTTTACTCGGAATCTTCATATTTTGTAGTTTTGTGACTTGATCTTCAACACCCAAGTGGCATTTTTTCAGATTCAGGCTTTAATCTACATATTTGAATTTTTTCTTTCAAACCCAAACCCTTGTGTAGAATTGTTTAAGGTAAAATTAGGCGGTGAATTTTAGGCCATTTTAACACTTTTTATGGATATTTTGAAGAAACAAATTGCAGATATAAGTTCCTCTTGCAATACTCATTAACAAAACCGTCTCTTTTGGAGTCAGGACGATGGAGATATCGCTATTTTAAAATCAATTGTTTTCCAGTTTTTTTGGTGATGACCACACAGACTAGAGATCGAATGTATTTTGATTGAGTGCCAAAACTTATGCTCTTTCTAAATAGGGTGGATTCATAACGACATCTGTTATTATGAAAATAG
Source organism: Pseudotsuga menziesii (assembly GCA_001517045.1). Classification (NCBI taxonomy): domain Eukaryota; kingdom Viridiplantae; phylum Streptophyta; class Pinopsida; order Pinales; family Pinaceae; genus Pseudotsuga; species Pseudotsuga menziesii. The sequence continues at coordinate 58,765 of LPNX010893379.1, read as the reverse complement.
CTTATATGAATTTGTTTGGGAAATATTGACTGAGTTATGGTCATTTAATTTTTTCTTTCTTTTGGTTTTCTGCTACAGAGTGACAAATTCGTCTTTTAGCAGTTGTTGGGCTTTGAGTTTGGTGGGAAAATTCAGTTTTTATTCATCTCTTATCTTGAAATTCTTGTCATGAGCTTCTTGATCTCTTTGCATCAGGGTTTCTATTCTTATTCATCATGTTTACAAAAGTTGTCAGGTTCCTTTTTTACTTGTCTCTAACCTTCTTTGTGTGGAATATGTTTTGACATTTTAAGGGGCATGGATATTTAATATGGTAATGGTGACATTAAGAAATGAACCTATGCTCAGATATTATTTGCTTGATGGCTATATTTTCATATCTATAAGTGATATCATTGTTTTATTTGTCAATTTTTTGCTCAATATTCTAACATGGTCTCACACTTCTAATAATGATAATGATGCTTCTATATGTGTTATATTGTGACCATTCTTTGCTTTATTTATATTCTATTGCTGACCTTTGTGTAAAATCAATTTGATTATTTTTATAAGCAATCTCTTTATGGTCAGTATATGCTCTTGCAAATTAATTTCTTGAGTAAAATCATTTTTTGAATCTATGCAATATCATATTTTTGGCTTGTCATAAGTTCTTTAATTGGGGTATATTTTCTTTTTCATGTAATGTGGGGATTGTATCCAGTTCCTATGATGTTTGTATCTAGCACTCCTATATGGAAGCATTGACATGTGTTTCTTGTCTCTATAATCTTGAAATCTTTGTCATGAGAACCTTTTTCTTATTGCATTGCTATTTATATTCTTATGATTGTAGAGGTTTTCTTGTTCCTACTTGTCTCTAACATTCCTATATATAAGCATTGAGATGTAATTCTTGTCTCTAACGTTCCCTATGGAAGCATTGGCATTTTCAAGGCATTCATCTCTTGCATATTAACATGATGTCAACAAGAAATGAACCTATGCTTAAGATTAGTTGCTTGATGACTATATTTTTGATATATTTAAGTGATATCTTGACTCATTATTTTATCTTGGTGTTGGAGCAGTAATAAATCCTTAGTACATAGTTTTTACCTTAAGCTAAATTTATTTTCCTTCATGCAATGATATCCTATGGTTTAAGACTTAGGAGAGTTGATTCAGCATTATAACTGGTTTTTTTGGCCTATTCACACCTGCAACAGTGACCTAATTGGTCACCCCAGCACATGTGCACCTCATTTAATGTCTTGGGGTGCCATCCCCTTTATTTGTGGGGCCCTGATTTGACTAAGTGCTCTAGGGGGTGAATCTGACTTGTTTTAGCTCTCCTAGGAGCATTTATTGCCACCTAGAGCACCTTGCTCACCTCTATCTTCTCACCCACACTTTCCTAGGACCCATTAATGGCCCAACACACTTCACATGAGGTTTTGTGACTGTTTGGGCTTAGTTGGAGCTCCTTTGGTCTACCTAGGGGGGTTGGGGGTCAATTTTCACCATGACACTTGTACTTTCCCAATTGGCTGCCAGAGCCACTCAAATTTCCTCAAATGTATTATAAAAGTGTAACATAATATCTAAATGATGTATGATAATAATATGATCATAAATTAGCACCATTCATATGTGCTATTCCATGTATTTTTTGTCTCTTTGATTGTTTCTCTTGCACATTTTGTCAAACACATCATGTGTGAAGTCTATTCTAGCTCCTAGATCTGATTAAGAAGTAAATTATTACATGGTATCAGAGCTAGTTGGAGCTGCAAACAAATCTTGTGATGTTTGAGTTGATATGTAGGGCATATTTCTAGAAAACTTGAGTGTTTACTTGCAGGTTTAACAACATTTTTGTCATAGGTTGCATAGGAAGGATGGATAAAACTAGAGCTCTACTTAATCCATTCAATTATTTTGATTGGAAGGCCAAGATGGTCATCCAGTTGAGGTACAAGGGCCTCTATCGGGTCACCATGGGAACTAAAACCGAGCCAAATTCTACTGTGGAGAAAGCTAAGTATTTTAATAGGCTTGATCAGGCCTTCGACATGCTCTGCCTCGACATTTCAAGAGAAATTATCTTTCACATAGAAATTCTTGGCACATCGAATGAAGTTTGGGTCAAATTTGAGTCACTATTTGGTAAGACAGATGAAATGAGACCATCATCTTGAGAATGAGCTAATCTCACTGATCCTAGCTCACTACAAGACCATTGAGGACTTCTTCACCAATTTTAAAGCACTGGTACTTCAAATATAACAATGTGGCATAGAAAATAAAGACTATCATATTATCTTGTCCATTCTTTTTAAGTTGGGGCCAGAGTATTCTATATATGTTTCGACATTTCACTCTAGCAAATTGACAACCAGAAATTGGAAGATGCCTGCACTGGAATATTTCATGTAGTCTTTGACTTAGGATCAGGACAAGCTCATAAAAATGGGTGCCATAATCAAATCCAAGGATCAATCTCTTCCTATTGGTATATCAAATCAATCCCAAAGCAAGAAGAAAGATTTGAAGTAAAGGGAGAAACAGAAGAAGGAATCAAGTTCAGAAAGCTCCAGTTCTACTGATGGGAGCTCGAAATCCAGGAGGAGAAACAAAAGAGAAAGAACCAAATGTGATTATTGCAGAGTTTAACATATTGAGAGATATTTCTTCAGAAATAAAATGGACATCATGAGCAAGCTCCTTGAGGAGAACCACATTGCTCTTCTAGAATTTGCAAAAAGATGGGAGCGCAAACAAGGAAATGGTAAGGCTGAGCATGCATTGGATGCCTGGATAAAACCCAATTATGATTTCTTTGTTTCTAATAACTCTATTTCTGATTCACATTCTAATATATCAGTACCTGAAACATCCATCTTTTGAAAAAATTCCCAGTCAGTTCATCAAAGCTTCCTCCCAAAACTAGTCATTTTTCACTAGCTTTTGATGTTCCTTCTGAAAGATCTTCCAAAATCCATTCAGATCTTTCCATTTCTGATTCTGAAGATGATATACAGGCTGATATAAATCCTATGACAGTCATTTACTATTTCCCCAACCATCTCATGACCAAAAGACCCATCAACCCTCAAGTTCACTAGTTGGAAATTCAGAAAATTGTCTAGTTTCCAATACTATGTCTCTTGTATATGCTACTGTTATGTCTTGTATGTCTTTCATTGGTTGGAAATACATACCATTTGCCTTCATGGGACTGCTGTTCCTGATCTCTGTCATATCCATTTTTTAGGGGAGGTTTTTCCCATGAGGTTTTCCTCCTTTCCTCGGTTACATGGATCAATAAAAATTATGTTGTAGAAGGTGACTTGTGCCTTAGTTTCCAAGGCCTTAATAAATATATTTGATTAAAATGTACTAATTATAGATTAATGGGGGGGAGGGGGGTGTTGGAGCAGTAATACATCCTTATTCCATGTTTTTTACCTTAGGATAACTTTATTTTCCTTCATGCAATGATGTCATATGGTTTAAGACTTAGGAGAGCTGATTCAACATTAGAACTGGTTATTTTGGCCTGTTCACACATACAAAAACGCCCTAATTGGTCAAACCAGAACATTTGCATCTCATTTAATGTCTTGGGGTTCCACCTCCTTGATTTTTTGGGCCCTGGTTTGATTAAGTGCACTAGGGGGTGAATCTGGCCTATTTTAGCTCTCCCAAGAGCATTTATTCCCACCTAGAGCACCCCACTCACCTCTATCTTCTCACCCATGATTTCCTAGGACCCATTAATGACCCAACATACTTCAAATGAGGTTTCGTGACTGTTTGGGCTTAGTTTGAGCTCCTTTGGTCCACCTAGGGGGGTTGGAGGTCAATTTTCACCATGACACTTGTAGTTTCTCAATTGGATGCCAGAGCCACTCAAATTTATTCCAATGTATTATAAATGTGTAACATAACATATAAATGATTTATGGTAATAATATGATCAGAAATTAGCACCATTCATATGTGCTATTTCATGTATTTTATGTCCCTTTGATTGTTTCTCTTGCACATTTTGTCAAACACTTCATGTGTGAAGTCTGTTCTAGCTCCTAGATCTGATTAAGAAGGAAATTATTACACTTGGTATCTATTATGCTCACTCATGTTTATGCTCCTGTATTTATTATATGTCATGTCATGTTTCTTTTGATGATATTTTTCTCAAACATTCTGTGGTCTTAATTAGAAGCAATAACATAGATGCAATTCCTATTATTTAAATGTTTTTGAGCAATGCCATTTTATCATGTCTTAATGTTTTTTGTTTTTTCATATTTATTATATGCTTTACTCTTGGAATTTCTTTTGTGCATATTACCTATCTATGTTGTGGGTTAGATTGCTTTTCTATTCCTTCCTTATTTAAGCATATGATGGTTGCAGATCTTTGTTTTTTCAGCATTGTTCTTGTTTTCAGCTTATCCTTGAATGAAACAAAGATGGTTGATGTTAAGAAGTAATGTAATGTTGTAATTTGATCATACTATATTACCATATTCCAGTAATTTTGTATGATGGACATCCATCTTCTACTGTTCATGCATTTTTCAGCTGGGTTGTGAAGGTTGTCTGATTGGCTCATGTTTCGATGTATGGATCCAAGGTTCTTGTATTCCTCACATAATTTATTACAATTTTTTTTAGCTATTAGTTGAGCTACAAGTTGTGATAATTTTGTAGCCACATGTTTTGTTGTGTTGGCCATACATTGTTGTGTTGTGCAAGTGTTCATCATACAACTTGGTTCAGATATAGTTTCATGAGAAGCGAATGATGTTTTCATTAAGTCCATGAGGCAAAGTGTGTTTTTATTTGCATCTTATGGAGCATTTTGGAAGTTGTCATTAAGGGGGATGTTGGTGTGTTTCCACCTTCCTCTCATTTGTATTCTTTTTCCCAACCATCATTAAGAGGGAGTGTTAGAATATGTAATGATGACTTATATGATATCTTGGTAAAATATCATTTAAAGGCACACAATAACTCTAATATTATAAACTAGAGTTATCCGACATGCATCATTGTAATTATATCCTTTGTATCCATTCTCTATATAAAGAGGTGGAAACTCACTTTTCCCACATGTGTTATGGGATGTATTGTAATCCAACCCTCTTGATATATAAGAAAGGTCAAGGAGACCCTTTTGTGTATGTGTTGATCATAGTTTATCACACATCACATGTTGTGTATGTATTTTGGACACACATGATTGTGACATGATTGGGTGATGCATCTTGATGTGATGCATATGTGAGGATGCCATGTAGTCTTGGAGATCTATTTTCAGAATAATGGAAGATGCAGCCCTTCCTATGGATGTATCCCATATTGGGTGAACCACGTATATCGTTTTTCTCTTGTTGTTATCTTTTCTCCAATTTTATTTCATGTTTTATGTTGCTTGGTAGATAGAACGATAGACTAGTAATGCTTTACATATTGTGTTATGATATTATTTAATATCCTTACAATATTCTAACACCAAATACCTTTCTTCTTGGTGACAAATCCACAAGTTCCCATGTTTCATTCTTGTGTTGTGATTTCATTTATTCATCCATGGATTTCCTCCATTTATTTGCATTCTTAGATTCTCTAAATTCTTGAATGGAATTGGGTTCACCATCATTAGTTAATAAAGAAAAATAAGACCAAAAAAATCAAGAAAATACATTTCTGGATGTATCTTAAAATGTGTAGATATTATGTATCTTAAAATGTGTAGATATTATAAGATGTGGCTGTTGAATTTGTTGTTCTTCATTTTGACCAAAAGCTTCATTTTCATCTTCACTCATTTCTACCTCAACAAGTACAATGTTAGGTATCTATTGTACCTACTTTTTTTGCATGGATTTTTAATTAAAAATAAAATCCCAGCTATTACTTATCTTGTGGTCAGTAGGATCCCATAGTATATAACACTTTATTGTATTACCATAACTAAGAAAAACACATTTTCTTGACTTTCAATCAAGCTTTGTCCTCTTTTATTTAGGCACATGGAAAAACTCCTCATAGACAAATATATGTAAACTAGAATAATTAATTTGGTTACCACACGAAACCTCCTTTAGAATATATCCATCTGCCACAATTGTAGGTGATTTGTTCACAAGATAAAAAATTTGATTAATAGCCTCTACCATGAATCCATTATCTAACTTAGATGTGTTGAGCATATTTTTTCCACATTCCATGATTGTGCAATTCATTCACTTAGCCACACCATTTTTATATGGAGGATATGGACAAACCTTCTAGTCTGTTGTTGCTGCAATTGCTTCCCCAATTTATTTTGGTATTTTAGCCCCCCTCCTTCTATTTTGTTTGAAAAACATGCTTAGACTAGTTTCTAACTCAAAGAAGTCCTTCTGGAACACTTAGTTTTTATAAGGGTTTGAGCAAAAGAATTTTTTGGCTAAGTAAAACTCACTCTTTTCCTTCGACGTATCGGCATAACTTGGCCAGTTTCTCCGATGTGTCGGAAGATCTTGGCTAGTTGCTCCAAAATAGTTGGCTGGATCAAAAGAATGTTTTTCTCTCTCATTGTTTCGACATAGCTCAGAAATATCTACTGACACGGTGAGAAGAGATCGAATAATTGTCGCCGAAATGGTCAAAAACAACTCAGCAATGTATGCCGATACAGGCGCATGGAAAGTAAAATTGCCAAATAAACTGAGTGTCGACAGAGACTATCAGAGGCAATCGACAAGTGTCACCAAAGTGTCCAGAAGGAACTTGGGAAATTTCTCCAAAACGTTCATGAATACAAGAGCGACTCATAGAGACCGACCAAAACGGTCGCACAACACAACACAAGAGAAGACATGATAGTGTCACCAATATCATTGAAGGATCTCAACAAGTGTCATTGAAACTATCAACGTCACTATTGCATTTGCAGCAATCAAAAAAAATTTCACGCCAAATGACATTTTTTCCAACCACCGCATTTATGAGTAGTTTCTTTAATTTTTCTATAAATACGGCTGAATTTTATTTAGCTTTTATCACAAAATTTTTGTTTAACTTTGATAGCCAATCACCAAAGGATGAGTTTGCAACCCTTGATGCTCATCCCTCTTCCACAACCACTGAACGTTTGACAAGTAGGCACCGTACCTATTGAACTCTTTTGGTTTTCAAAGTTGAAACTTTTTATATGATGGTAACTACGGTAGATTTATCGTGGTTTAAAAAAAAATACAGCTAAGGTTATTCTTTGTCTTCTTACATTTCCCTATCTGCATATATCCTTCGTATATGTATTCCCGTAGTACCGTTACTTTGGTAAACGTGTAGGTTTTATGCTTGATATGCTTGAGCCATGTATTTGTACCTAGAATGAAACTTCGATTGGGTAGTTTTAGGCATGAATTCCCTAGGGTAGGCTATGGAAACAACAAGTTTCACTTCCGGTTTTGACAGAGCAAGCAATTTTAGGGCATTGGATGGTTTTAAACTTGTCACTTGGGAACGTTACACCCCTCATGTTTTTTCAATCCATATTTCCTTGGGGTGTTTTTAATGGATTCTCTTCTTTCCTTAAGACCCTTGGTTAAACCAACTCATAGGGAAACCAAATATTCATTTAGGTTTCTTAGGTGAGAGGTTAAACCTGAAAGCGTTTTTGAAGCTGCTTCAGTCATTACGAGTCTGAAATTAACATTGATGGGAACACTTTTGAAGTAAATCTTGACTGTGTTTCCTTATCCAAAAGGAAGTTGTGTTTTGTAATTGATCATTTTTACTCCCTATTGTAGTTTTTATCAAGGTCACGTCTTGCCGGTTTATTTTGAGAAATGTTTTTAAAATTTGGAATGGAAAATGTTTTTGAGCATACAACGAGAGGTTGAGTTTTCATTTCCCTTTTCAGATACACCATATTCAATAGTCATTATGTTTATTTCACACTTCAAAAAGTTTGCATACCACCACTTGTCTTGGAACTTGGGTGAGTGAGAAAAACTGATAGAATGTTTATTCTCAGTGTTCTCCTTTCAAAGGTAAGAATGGTAGGTCAGGATTAGAAGAATGCATTAGAAAGGACTGCATTGTCATTACTTATATATTTTTCCTCACTTTCATACAAGGATGCATTTTTTCTCACATAAAATTATTGGTATTGATATCCTTGGTTTTTTAAATCAACTGCGGTATTACAAGTTCAAGTCACTTCTCATTATGCTCGTGTCCATATATCACATGTTCTATTTTCTCCAAGTGATATTACTTCTATGAGAAGAGTGTGAAAACAGACTTTGAACCAAAGAATTTACATAATGACTAAGAAAGGAAGCAAGAAGAAGTCGAAGGAAAGTGGGGAAGACTCAGATGTAGAGATCATCTTTGGCACCAGGACATAAACTAAATTCGAAGACATGAATCCAATCACAGGAATCACTCCCAAATTCAAATGGGGAGAAAGTTATCATATGATCAGAGATCAAAACATCCCAGACGCTAGTCTTGAGGATATGGTCTTATATCAGAACATAAGAAGATGAGGCAGGCATTACCAAAGATGCCACGCACCCAGATATTTTTCCATGTACAGAAGTTATTGGATGTATTTTACATCAAAGGGGAGGCATTTGCTTCATTTAATCTAGCCTACATAACAATGTCTTATAAGTTACCTCCACCACAAGTCATGATGGCCTAGGATTGGATCAAAGGGATAAACATGGATCCCTTGGAGTATGCAAAGAAGATGGTGGTACTAGGGAAACAGTTGTGGCAGAAGGCAAGCAAGGAGTATGAATCTCAGAGCCTAAGGACCTCATTTGTAATACCCCAGTTTTGACCCCGTTTTCATTAAAGGGTACATGATGTATATTTTGTAATTAATCATGGTGAGGAGATGAAGGCAAAATCCCCACCATTGATTTGGCTATGTTATGTTTCGACAAGAGGGATTGTTGCCGATGGTATATTATATTGTCCGACACATTATAGCTTTGGCATCATGTAAATACACACATCAATTTAATTAAACCTACAGCCAGCTATGACGGTGCAACGTTAAATTAAAAGGGCATGATTTTGAAGGATAAGGGGGGGGGTTGTCTAAACCGTGGGGGCCATTGGGAATTGGCCATGTGTCACCACCACCCCTGCTGTTCTATTGTTAGTTGGGGCAGCGATTTGCTGACAGAAATACCACACCTGCTCCCACTCTCCACGATGTGTTCCCACTAACCAGATTGTGAGTCTATTCATCTCCTCTCACGTGGATGAAGTTAAAGGTTACACATTCCTTTGTTTGGGAGGTTCTCCCTTTCCTCCTTTCTCATCGATTTCTAGTCGTGGGTGTTTGTCCTCTTGATCGCGTAGCAGTTTGGGTGTCTTTTCCCCACCATTTTTTTCAGACTGCGTATTGTTTGGGGTATGTCCATCATTGTGTGGAGGCTAGGATTTCTGGGATAGTTCAGGGAGTTGCATTTTGTCTTTCCCATAGAGAGTGGATCATGAGCTGAGTTGTTTTGGCCACTGATTGCTGGTTACAGTCTCCCCCATGCATTGTTGACTGTGTCTTCCTTTACAATGCGGCATTTGCCTAATATTGTTGTGGTTTTACCCCGTGGCTCATCGCTGAACTGTGTTGGTTGTGCTCCTCTGTTCATTTGAGTGATGTGGATCCCTACGCTATGGGGATGGTGGTTTCTTTCCCTTTTTGCATGGACTGTCTCTTTTTTTACGTATAGGTTGAGAGTATGTTCTTCCCATTTCTCTACCTGTGTAAGTTCTCCAACAATCACATTGGGAATGGTGTGTGCTATGAGCTTAGGGATGTTGGTGGGCTATTGATCTTCACATTCGTTGGCTGATTTTTCCCCTATCCATGCTGGGGGTGTGGCTTCTTCCAACTGTAGACTGTGTAGTTGTTACCATCTTTTCTTGTGGTTTTGGGGTTGTTGTCTTCTTCTGGTTTTGGGTTGCTTCTTGGTTACTGAGGTTATTGGGATTGTTGCTAAGTCGTTTTGGCCATGCTAGGGCCAAGAACAACTCTAAAGCGTTATTTGACCTAAATTGTGTTTCACCTTTTGGTTTTGGGTTGTCACCCTATTGTCTTCCTCTTCCTCACATAGTTGTGACCTGTTTGTTTTTCTGCGGTATGCAGTGGTTGGTCTTCGGACTGTTGAGAGTAGGATTAGAGGCTGGGTATGCTTGAGAAAACTAGTGTTTGAGGTCATTAGCTTAGCATTTAGCCTTTCCTAGCTCCTTGATGGCCTGATAAACCCTACTGTGTAGGCTTGGCTGATTTGTGTACCTTGGCTATGTGTAAGCCTGTTTCAACCCTTATTCCTTGAGGAATAATGCCCAACTCGGGGGTGGCAGTGTTGCTGAGAGATTGATGAGCACGCTAGCCTATGGTTGGGTGGAACATTGCAGTGATGTAGCTGGTTGAGGGATGAGTTCTTATCAGAAGAGTATTCTTGAGTATTCCGCATCTGCATTTATATTTACTGATTGATGAACATGTGGCATGCTTGAATGAATGTATGTTTTCTTTGGCTATGTATATGAAAGGAATATTAGTATGTATTATGTTTAAGCTTTTTATTTCAGCATTATATGCCTTTCCATGTTCATGGGGATATTTTCCTGTATGTTTGGTGTTAATAGCATCCTCTTCGGCGGTCAGAGGGTCGGGGACATTACAGTGTGGTATCAGAGCTCTAGTTGCAGCATGGGCCTGAATCGGCCATGATAGATCAAATAACAGAGGAAGGTTGCCTTCATCCTAGCAGTAATCATAAAACTAAAGATGAGAAAATTCACAAAATTTTCTAAGCACCAGAACTATCGGCCCATCGGAGCACTTAGTGGGAAGGCCACCCGACGGATAGTTGATCCGATGGCCGATGCGGCGGAAGACTGCGAAGGAAAAATTCTTGTGTTTTGGCCGTCAGCACATAGGAACACTTAGATAGATGGATCAATGATGCTTAGCTAATTGAGCACCACTATTGTGGATGGCTATACCACTATGCTTCCAACAGGTAGAGCCTCTGACTGCCAATGGCACAGAATTCCAAAATTTTTCTAAGTGTTTACTTCGTCGGCCATCGGATCATGTTAGTGGTATTCATCACCAATGAACAATGGAAGGAATTAGTTGAATGGATTGCCGCTGTTGCGGGTGACTAGGGAACTAACCATCCGATGCAGCAGTTGCTAGTCATTTCGACAACCGACGCGGCGAAAGAAAGAGAAAAGAGAAAAGTTATGAAGATTCTTCTAAGTCATAAAATCGTCGGCAAAATTTAGATGACAGAACCATCGATGCGGTGGCAAACACCGCAAAATAATTTAGTTTTTTGTCATCCCACTGTTGCGGCTTCTGTGTGGACTAAAATGCTGATGCATATCGCTTAGTGGATCCAACCGCTAACAAAATAAGAAGTTTCAAAATTTTGTTTAAGTGTTGGAATCATCAGCATAAGTTAGTTGATGAGATCGATGATGGACGTCGACGGAAATTAGTTGATCGAGCGCCCACCATTGCAGAATCCTTGACAACTATCCCACCGATGCAGGAGTCTCTCCACTCACCGATGCCGTGGTGTTTAGTAAATAGTAGCGACGACAAGCAGTTGCTTTAATCGGTGAAGGATAAGGGATATGGAGCCGACGAAATCGGTGGGAGGAAGAGGAAGACTAAAGAGAAAGATTTCAAAAAAAATTCTAAGTCATAGAATGATCGGCCATCAGAGATGGTTAGTTGATGACATCGTCGATGATTAGGTGATTCCATTGCCGATGAGCTATGTCGGGTAAAATTTGTTGGTCGAACGTCCGCTATTGTGGAGATCATGAGGAATGCATTTGAGCGTCGATGTCACAGCTTCTAGGGGTTCCAATTGCCGATGGATGAAGAAAATTTAAAAATTTTCTAAGGAACAAGATCGTTGGGCATTAGAAAATAATTGGAGATTGGGTCACCAATGAAGAGTGCACTAATCCTCCAATGCATACAGGTTCCTGATGCCGATGTCTTTCATCCTCCGATCAGAAAAGGATTGAAGATGATGAGCAACCATTGCGGCTGCGAAATGAACTATTCTGCCAATGCTAGTCCTTCTAGTTGTCGATGCTAGGGTGTTCAGTGAACATTTGGGATCACTACGATGGTGACAAACAAAAGAGAATTAGGTGATGAAGCAGCCGATGCGAAGAAGAAGAAAAAGGAAAATTTGCGAAAATTTGCCTAAGTAAAGAAAACATCGAAAAAGTTTAGTAGACTACCCTTCCAATGAATAATTGTTCCAACCGTCGATAAAAAAATTTTAGTTGATCAGACCACCGATCAGAAAAAGTTAGTGGATGGAGAACTGTTGTTGCGGCAGCCATGTGGGCTAGCGTTCCGATGGTTAGAATTTTTAGTTTCCGATTGCCGATAGACTTGTGGCTGTGGAAGAGATAGTTTGAATGTGGGCTGCCATTGCGGAAAGCTTGAAGACTGACCAGCCGATGCGTAGGGCACTGGGTCGCCGACGCAGTGATTAGCCTAGGAAATCGTTGAGGAAATTCAGAGTGATAGTCTACTAAGGACCCGATATGGCAAACGAAATTAAACAATAGGACGTCGATCGAAAGATTAGCTAGTTCGCCAGTGGAAATCATAGTAAGATTTCTTTCCATCGTTGCGGCTGCTCAAGAAATTGTGCACCCGATGAACAGTTGATTTGCTCAACAATACAGATCGGGAGTTTAGTCATTTTTCCATTGAAATGCTAGAGAGGAATAATGGAATAGTTCACCGATGAAATTCGGATGTTTAAACCACTACAGGTTTGACACGTCGGAGAATGATAGATAAGCATATTGTCGATGAGCAACGCGGAGGATTAGTTGGTTTGTCGCTGAAACGACGAAAGGTCAATAAAGAAAGGACCTGATAGACAGTCCTGGACACTGTCAATGTAGATCAGAAGACTAGTCCACTGAGGATCCGAAATGTCGGAAACGTAGTTGAAAAGTGACCCGATAGGGAGAAAGAAAATTGGGTTTTCCAGTAAAATTTTCAGTGTATTCCAGCTAAGTGTTTCAATGAATTTTCATGGAATTTTTCAGCAGTTCAGGGCTGACAGGAAAGAAAATTCTAGGTGGCTGAAATTAACAATTTAGACCAAAACACAGTTGAGTGTTTTTCCTAAATTTGATGAATGTCATCATTTTAGAAGTGGTGTGGTTTTCACATCCGAGGTCAGAATGAAGCATGTGGATAAGCGTTGGAAAGATTATCCAGTAGGGAACAAGGAAAAGTCACCAGAATCTAAGTATGGATCAGAAAAGTGCTAATGATGGCCTGAAAGAGAAAAGTGCTACTGTCAAATGGACAAATTTGGGAAATTGCATGCCTAGAGGTAGCAAGACCATGAAGTCAAACCAACTGTTGTGTGGAAAAGGAGTTCCATGCAAGGATGTGGGACTTGAAAAGGGAAGTTTCCTTAAACCCTATCTTGCTGATTATAACTACATTTCATAAGTTTTATACATGAAATGTATGAGGATTTGCTTTGCATACATAGGATATTGAGGATTATACATTTATAATGAACCACTAATGATAGTTATTGCATTGGTGTTGGCATTAGTGGGAAAGCCAACGACAACATGGATCTGGTTGAATATGTTGTTGATGCTGAAAAATGTAACTAGCAACCCTCTGGAGAAAGGGATAAGGAAACAAGTCCATAATCAAAATTTGGTGAGCAAATTCTGCAATCTCCTACAAAGGACCAACCAAACTGGTAATGACAAGGGTGTAAGTAGGATCCATGAAGGTAAGAGCTTGACTATGAAAAATTCCATGGAGTGGTAAAGGTAAGAGACCTCAGACCATGTGGATATTTGAATGTTATACTACATTCATATATAAATGTGTCATGCCTGTATATGTTGATTGAGCTTAGTAGCCCAAGGAAAGTAAGCACTGATGATCTTGATTATAGTAATGCATCCTATATGAAGTAGGCATGGTTAGGCCATGCATGGTATGTTGAATGCATAGTATTCCTAAATCAATGCAAGGTAGCATTGAATGGATATGCATTAAAATATTTTATTTGTATTGTAGCTATGCATTGAATGGATGCATATGAAGGGTGTGAGTGACTGATTGCATAAGTATAGGTGCAAATGTTGTGATGTATTGCATGAATGCATTGAGATAAGTGCATGTGATATTATGAATACCTAATGGCTAAAATGATGAATTGATGACAATTTAGAAACCATTTCAAAGGCTGTTATGAATGTCGGATAATAAGTGCATGAAGAGGGTAGTCATGATCAATTGGCTGCTGGAAATGCTCTATGAAAGAGCAAGGTGGTATGAATGATACACTTGTGAAGTAAGGAGTATATAAACATTTAATTTAAATTACATGAATGATGTGACTGTACCCTGTAATTTAAAGTATGATAATGATTGTGTGAAGTAAATGCGTTTTGGTAATATTGATGTGATTAACAGCTAGAAATGTTTCAATTTTATAAATTCTGAAAATGCTTCAGTGATTGTTGTAGCAATGGAAAAAGTTATAGGTATTAAGACTTACCAAATATTTGGATGATTGAAGTTCAGGTTTCAGATAGATTGTTTGGGATATTGCAAAATGGGTAAGACCACGACAAAGACCGGAATCTACCATGTGAAAAAGCCAAACCTCATGAGAAGAGTCTCATGGCTGTGATAATAGTTTGTATGCATAATGAGTTGTAAATTTGAATTTGTAAATTTCAGATTTGAGAAATTGCTAACAACTACTAATCACTATTGGCTTGCATAGAATTGTGTCAGGAGGACGCATTGTAAGTGGGTGTCCTTGTTATTCTAGTAAGCATAAAATCATAATGTATATGATGGTGCTGCTCGCAAGAGACCCACAATTGAGGATCACCTCATTGCCAAGCAAATCAATTTCTGTAGTAAACAAAGTTGTAATTCCTATTGAGTTTAATTACTAATGTCATTTGCTTGGTTATGGACAATCAATTTGGATTGTATTATCAGATAATGATTGACTGTTTGGCTATTTGATGAATGTGCCAGGGGTACATACTGCAGGCTGATCATGTGTGATGGCCTACAGGAGCCAAACCTCATGGGAAGGTTTTCCCTTATCTTGAAATGGGTTTTGAGGGAAACTCCATTAGACATTTTGGAAATGTCTCATCTGCACTACATGTTTGGTAAGCAATATGAGTGAGATGGTATAGATTATTTCGGTAAGACATGTGTGTATATGAAATGTAAGAAGGAATTGGGATGGCAAGCCGAGGGACTGTCAACTCAGAGAAGGGAGCCCCCATTCCTCCTTAACGAAGAAATACTGCCTCGGCAGATGGATAAGTCTTTTGTGGTCCTAGCTAAGAATATGCATGTCAAATTATTAAATTCAATATGTAGAGCATGTTTTGATTTTGTTTCCATTATGGCAGATTTCTTGAGTATGCACAGGGTCTACATGGCACACACCAGAAAAGGGTGCACACTTTTCTGATGTCATATCATGGAATGATTTTTCAATGTTGATTACACCCTAGGGAGTGGACACACTCCTAGTGTCTCAATACTTGATAGTGAATGGTGTGAAATATGGTTACAATTTTATAGCAATAATGCTAACAAATATGCTTATATTGCTTGTGTTGTCAGGATGAACAAAGGTAATTTGGTATTATACACTAAATGGAAATGGCTTGAACTCATCCTACCTTCTACAGAGAAGGGGACCAACCATGTGGGGAGGCTTCATGGTTGAGAGGTCTGAAAATAGACCAGAGACACTAAAAGTGTCATGACCAAATACAGGCTATTGTTGACGGTCTGATAAACCCAACGAGGGTTGGATTGACTGTGCCTGATATATATATAAAAGGATGTTGTGAAGCAGCCTACCTGCTGACCTAACATCCAAGTCCATAGGCGATCCTAAGGCTTGCAAAGCAAAGCAAGATCCTGTGGACCAACGAGGAAACACGCAATACAGATAAGTATTGGATTGTTTTCCAATATTTTGCTTATAAATATACATGTGTATATGATTTTGTTATGATGTTTTAAACTCTTGTTCTAGAGATAAAACCAATGAGAATAAACTAAACAGGTGAATCTATTCAATGTTTGGATATAGGTATCGCCGGGAGCGAGGACTATGAAAGCATCCTAGGGGTGCATGTGGACATGTGACTGTCCTAAAGAGCTCAAAATGAGCAATGATGAAAAAGGTGCTAGTAATATTGTGAAGGTCCTAGCAGCCGAGACAAGCCATGTGGGGAGGATTTATGGTTGAGAGGCCTGAAATAGACCGGAG
>LPNX010893379.1:0-20825 GCA_001517045.1 Pseudotsuga menziesii | reverse complement strand
GCAGCCAGGAGGGCGCATAAACTACCACATTCTCCAAATCAAGAGAGCAGTGGGCAATGAGCAGCAGCTCTGAAACAAATGGACGAAGGGCAGAATGTAGGTTTGGCACCCAGACTGCCAAGACTGACAATCAAACAGGCAGGAGTTATGCTCTGATACCACTTGTTGGTAATAACTCCCAATTCGTTAATCTATTCATGGCTAAGCATTCATTTATACATTCATGTGACGGTTTATTTCACCTTCCGTCCAGCCTTTTCGGCTTCCAACTATTCCTATTTATTTATTTACAATATTATAATCCCTAACGGATTATATTCTAACAGAGGCTATGCCTACAGTAAAATCCAATGGTGAGACAGTCGCTCACTTTGTATTCAAGAAAATCATTACTCAGTTTGGGATTCCGAAAGAGCTTGTCACTGACCATGGCTCGCACTTTCAGAACCGTATGATGGAAGAGTTGGCATCCAAGTTAGGGTATAAGCAATAGCACTCCTCTTCTTACTATCCTCAAGCGAATGGGCAGGTAGAGGTAGTAAATAAATCAGTCAAATCCATTCTCCAATGAACCATCACACAAAGCAAGATGAATTGGCACATTATGTTATATCCTGCTTTGTGGGCATATCGAACCGTGGTTAATACTGCCACTGGTTTTTCTCCATATCAGCTTGTACATGGAGTGGAGTTGATATTGTCAGTTGAATGTGAAATTCCTTTGTTGAATCTAGCTGTGGAACTCTTACCAGACACTTCACCTTTGGAGGAGCGTTTGGTTCACCTTCATCATTTCAAAAGAGGGTATAAGAGTCAACCCTTTGAAGGTTGAGGCAATACTTCAGTTGTCTCCCCCGAAGAATATTTGTCATCTTCAGTGTTTGCAAGGCATGGCAAACTTCTTACGAAGATTTTTTGTCAACTTTTCCAATTTGACTAGAGGCTTCATGCATCTCTTGAAGAAGGATACTACCTTTGAATGGGATGAGCAAGCCCAGGAGTCCTTCGATGCACTCAAGCGAGCCCTAGCATCGGCCCCGTTGATTAGTCCTCCGGATTATAGCCATGATTTTCTATTATATGTGGCCGCGTCTTTAGAGACGATTGGTATGGTTTTGGTTCAAGAGGATGAGGAACTCCAAGAGCATGTCATATATTATCTGAGCCGAAACCTTATTGATGTAGAGATTTGTTATTCTCATGTCAAGAAGATTGCTTTACCTACTATACATGCGGTTCAGTGTTTGAGACATTATATTCTCCTTCCCCAAACCTTGGTTGTGGCCCATGTCAATCCATTTCAGTTTGTCCTCACATGAAGGATGATTGGGGGAAAGTATAATAAATGGATTGTCATTCTGCAAGAATTTGATCTTGAGTTTGTTTTGGCACAATCGAAGAAATCTTTAATCTTTGCAGAGCTTATATCGGATTTTTTGAGCGAGGCCAAGGAGTTGGTTTGTGAAGATACGTTTGTCGATGAACACATCTTCTTAATCTCAACGTCAGAACCATGGTATGGGGATATCATAGTATATCTGTAAACACAGAGGACCCCTACTCACCTCTCGCGAGATGAATGACGATGATTACGTCACATCTCTAAGAACTACCTTATAGTGGACAATACCTTATAGTGGACAATACTTTGATGAACGGCATCGGGATGCCTTGGTGGCTCTAGAGGTTAATAAATGTTGCGTTAAGGTCCAGTACAATAAGTCTGTCCATCCAAGAGTGTTTAGTGAAGGAGACTTGGTCCTCTTTTGGGATCAACCGAAAGAACCCTTAGGGGTAGGGAAGTTTAATCCTATGTGGCGTGGTCCTTACGTGGTCAAGCGTGTCTTAGAGAAGGGTGCCTATGAGTTAGTGGATTACGAAGGGACAGCTTTGGTGGAGCCTAGAAATGGGCTCTATTTCAAAAAATACTATGCATGATCTTTAGCCAAGGCTGCTTGTTGTATATTATTGTACAGCTTTGCATAGTTAGGTCTTTTTTATCGTGATCGGGTTTGTGATTAGTTTCCATTTCTTTTGGCAGATGTCAATGGAATCTTCCACCTACATAGGATTCGCGGATGGTGCAAGCCATCACACTCAACACTTAGCCTTTGCTGCTTGGGTGATTTATACTCCTATGGGTCAAGTACTGTCTTCAGGAGGTGTATGTCTACGGCCATCTTCCAACAATGTTGCTGAATATAGTGCCATTATTGAGCTTCTACGGGATGCCATTCTACATGGTATTCTATCTCTTGAGGTACGTCTTGATTCAGAGTTAGTAGTGTCACAGCTCAATGGTTTGTACCATGTTAGAGATCCGACATTATTGAGAAGGTTCTTACGTGTGAGATTGTTAGAACGACAATGTGACAGTATAACATATATACACATTCCAAGAAATAATAATCAAGTTGCTGATTCATATGCTAACTACGTGTTAGATTGGAATTTGTCTCATTCATAATAAATTAATCATGAACACATTTACACATGTAAATAAATAAATCGATCACCATAAAACTTTTATATATATATATAAAATGTGGTAATACATAGTATCATATACAAAAGTGGAGCTTTCAAAGCTTCCATCATATAGTACATGGTAGTACAAAACATATACACTCCCAGGTGTCTAATCCTATGGAGGAGGATGAGGGTTATGATCATGGAATGTCACTATGGCTCTAGCTAGCCACCGGAATAAATGCACCCATGCGCGTGGTACACCCACCACCTGCCACTGCATGACCTCAGGCAAGTCCTCGACTTGCACCATGGGAACTCTATGAGTCAGTCTCACAAAGTTGGTATGAATTCTCTAGAGCATTCGCTCCGCATCCACACCCGTGATGTCATCTCCTCTTCCCCTCCATCTATGATGAGGGAAGCTCTTTGGTAGCCGTGGTCCCCCACATCTGCACATGAATGGTAGATGTCACTATGTATTGTCGTGCAAAAACATGTCTTTTTGATTCCACATAATCAAGAAAATACAAAAAAAACTAAATAACTCAAAAATTTTAAAAAGAGTGAGAGTCGAGATTCGGTACCTATCTCACCATATGCCGATCCTGGTGGCAATGGCATGTCCGGATCCCCCTGAAAATCTATCCCTACATAGGGGTATTCATCTATGGCAACAATCTATCATCGCCACCATGGAAAGAAGTCAGCTGGATATGGGTTGGCCACCCTACCACCCCCCAGTTTGCGCATAGCATGTGCCCAATGCCGTTGGGCCAGATCTCGAACCCCGTGGAGAAGAATGTCCACTCTTGGGCTCAATCCTGGAACACACTTGAAGAAAAACGTGGTCAGAGTACTGCTGAACCCAAAGTTCTATATCCTGCCTGCCTTACACTCACTGAGATGGTGTTTCATGTTGCTCAGTAGTGTAGTACTCCAGTCATATATGGTCGGTCTCATACACTCCACCGCATAGAACATCAGCGGCCACGAGGCCTAATGGAGTGATGCTAAGCCTGCTATCCTGCCCAGAGTCAGTAATATGGCCTTTAGACCCAGCACCTATATAGCATTGGTGGGGACTTGGTGTTGCTGCCGCAACTTTTCTCCCAAATTTATTTTTTAAAATTCTGGGCCCCTCCTCATCGTTTTGCCTGATTTGATTGTTAAACTCTTGAGCCTTTTGGATGTCAGCTGGTCTATTTATGCCTTGTTTAGTTTCGGTTTGAGTCGTGGATGGCTAGTTTACTGGTCGAAGAAAAGGAAAATCCTTTTTCATCAGAGTTTCCTTTTCGAAGAAAGATCGAATCTAGCTACAGCTGATCTTTAAAATTGTTTTGATACTTGATTTCTCCTGTGAGTCGGGCCTCTTTTTGATGTCAGATTGGAAGCTGTGAGTTTCTGTTCTGCCGGCGTTGCGGCTCTTAGATCATTTTAGCATCTGCCCCCCTAATCTCTCCGATGTCCGATTCGTATGAGCTGTGGAATCTCTTGCCCGTAGTTTTACCCTTCCGCCGTTTCGGCTGGGAAAGCTATTAAGCTTTCGATTCGAATGACTTCCGACCACCGATTAAGCATTCCTCCCCGCGTCGCTTGGCTCTAGTATTCCCTTTTTCGTTGTTGCGGCTTGCGAGGTCCTTCATCTTCCGATTTAAGAGTCTTCCGACGTCTGATTAAAGTCTTTTTGCCAGCAACTTACAGCCCTTCCGCCGTTGCGGCTATTAGATCCCTTTCACGTCCGACGTAGAAGCCTCCCGACTGCTGATTTATGAGTTTCCCGCCCAAGGCTCGGTCGAAGTTCTTTTCAGAACCAGAGACGCACCAGGCCGTTATCTTGAGGAATAGTCATTCAGTTGTTAAAATCTGATGCTTTGTTTTGTAACACCTTTCTAACAAATGATGCTTGTCAATTAATTGCAGGATGGTTCGGGAGATTGGTCAAAGCATCGTGGCATGGAGGAAGACGGACCGTCTAGTAGAAGCAAGGCCGGAACTAGCAGGACCGTATAAGAGAAGAACAAAAAATGAATGAAGACAAAGATGCAGACTGGAAAGGGTCCATACGTTACTAAGCAGCAGGGGAACGGGAGGACGCCAGGGTCTGAAGGGGAATCCGAAGAGTCCAAGGGAAGAAAATGCCACACGTTGAGGGAGCCCAAAGGGCTTGCTGTATAGCTTAAATAGGGTAGAGTTAGCATAGAGACAGGGATTTTTTGGAAAATTTTGTAAATGTTTGCTTGTAAGAGGAACTACTTCGTTTTGCAAAGGAAACTGCAATTTTGCCTGTTGGAGAGAGTGAAGAGTGGAATGCATCAATACTATTCAATGAATAATGTTGAAGAAGAACTATTTCATTTTCAGCTGTGTTCATTTAATGCAAGAGTATTTAATCTCCTGAACCTATGTTCTGTTGAATGTTCTTCAGTATCTTTTGGGATATTTACCACTGTGAGTAATAAATGTTGTTATAAAATAATCGGCTATCTAGTTATTTAAATATTTGTAAGTGTTCATGTGTCTTGAAAGAAGTATCAGTTATCTGTGATTCTTCATTATGCACGTGTAAATGTATTACTCACTCAAGATGATAACCTTGCTCCCTAGGGATAGATTAGATAGCTAGTTTAATTCTTATTGTATGTGATTTGGTTGTTGCGATTATAAGACAAGAGGTAAGAGCCTGCGCATCACATTGTGACCGATCCTTGCATCTTTATCACCCTACATTTAGTTAGGCACTTTCATTTCATATCTTAAGTCAAAACACAAAAACTCGGTGGACCGGGCCGCAACCGGTAAAGCCTTTGTTTTGTTACTTGACCTACGATAGCCGAACCGCAAACTGGACGGATTACCTACACAAAACATTCAACGGGCTAGTTGGGAACGTTGATTGGGGAGAATCTCTTACTGTTGCCGCCTGCAAATTTCTAGGCCTCAATAGTTTTGGCGCTAGAAGGAGGGCCACCAGTGCATGGCTAGCCGAGGAAACCTGTTTTCCCGAGATTATTCCGCTAGTTACATTTCTGAAAGTAGTGGACCGCGTAATCCAATTCCGGAAGAAGAAAACAGAGAACATCTATATGTTGTTGGTAGCGAAGTAGTTAACGACCTAAGAAGACACACCCGGGCATACGTAAAGAATCTTGGAGGGTTGATAATTATCCCTGACTTACCTAGAAGAGAGTACAATAAGAAACACCATCCTATAGTAGAAGATTCATTGTTGGTTGGAGACTGGGAAGAACTTGTAGAGACTGCTCCACAGGAGGTTGCATTACCTTTGAATCAAGAAGGCCCAGGTGCCCCTTACAGTTCTCCTGTTCACACCCCTGTGGGTTTACCTCCTCACTCTCCACCTCAACTCATGGCCAACGTTAACGCAAATCAGCCTCCACCTAATCCTCCAAACCCACCACCTGCATGGAGAGCCAGATCACCTCTAAATCTGACCCTACCTTTGCATGACCTACCTCAAGCCTTTGAGAAGTTACTGCCTAAATTTGACCCCAATGAGAAGATCCTAGTGGATGATCACCTACAAAGTTTCTACTTGGAAATAGAAGGTCTAAGGGCCGGGGAACACGAAGATGTGGTGTGTAGACTATTCCCACATACCCTCAAAGGAGCTGCGGCCTCATGGTATTTTGGATTGCCCGCTAACTCTATCCCAGACTGGGATACCTTCGAGAGAATGTTCAGAAGTAAGTACACAGTCCAAAAGACTCACGCTGCCCTCATGAAAGAACTGTGTGCATTGAAGAAAGAGAAAAAGGAAAAAGTGCACAGTTTCACACAGAGGTTTGTAGCATATCTTAAAAATTTCTCTGAAACAGATAAGCCTTCAGAAAAAGTATTGATTGAATACTATACTTTAGCTCTGGGCCCTGATTTGGCCATGTTTGCAAAAGGTAGGGCCAAGCCTACTTTGACAGAGACCTATGAAGAGGTAGAAGTGGTGGAAGCGGAAAGAGAAAGTATTGAAGACTATCCAGAACAATCAAGAGAGAAAGGTGTGGGAAGAAAAACCTTATTGTTCACTAAGCCTAAGGAAGAAAAGTCACCAGATTATGAAAGTATCGCCAAAATGATGCAAAAGCTGTCTAATAAGATCATAGACTTAGAGAAAGAAAAAGAAGCACAAAAGTTCTACAGGCCATATTATAAGAAAAGGGAGGACAACAATCAGCCCCAACCTCCTCCTCAAAAAACTGCGTCTATGAATCTGACAGAGATAGGGATGGAAAATTTCTGCACCTTTCACCAGCAGCCTCACTCCAAAAAGAATTGTCCGCAATGGATAAATTCAATGACACTAGTCATGAATCAAATGTTGGATTCAAGATTAACAGAGGAAGGCGATGAAGAAAGAAAAGAGAATTCTTCTGCTACTAAAGAGTAGGAAGAGGAAACCATTGCTGTATGGAATTCTGTTCTTTTGTTCGATGCTGAAGAGGAAAGGAGTCAAGGATACAAGGAAGTTGTGGATGCCAATGTAACAACAAGAAGTCAAGGGATGGTTAAAGATGATAGTCTGATGCTCCCAAAGATTAGGAGGCTGCAGAGAAACGTTAAGAAGAAATTCCAACATAAACCTGTGGCTGATATAATTCCTGAATTTACTATTACTAGCCAAGATCCTGAGCAGAACAAAACACCGCCCAAGCCAAACAAAGAAAAGGTAAATGCAGATAACTATAACTCTACTGAACAGCAGATGAATTATGACATTGTGGAAGATTTAAAGAAGATAAAAGCAAACGTCCCACTATTTGAAATGTGCAAAGTGCCTCAACAGAAAGAAAGATTACTGAGAGCACTTGAGGAATCGGATGAGAAGCCGCCTACTGATAATCAACCTTAGAGCGAAGAAGAAATTGGAGAAACCAGCGTTGGAGGTGAGTCTAAATGTAAGCATCCACCTTTTCTCCTAACATTTGAAATTTTTAATCATAACGTGCACAATTGTTTGGTAGACTCAGGAGCGTCAATAAATGTTATGCCCATATCAGTATGTAAGAAAATAAATGGGCAGCCTAAGCCAACCACGTGGAGGGTGGTTCAATTGGATAGGACAGGCGTTAAGGTAATTGGTCAGATGGAAGACGTCCTAATCCGTCTGGCATCCAATGAAAAAGTATGCCAAGTCATTAATATTGTGGTGGCTGACATACCAGACGCTTATAGTCTGGTCCTGAGCAGAGATTGGTCAGCTAAATTAAATGGATATTTCGCCTCAGATTGGTCACATCTGTGGTTTCCATACAAGGGGAGTCTAAATCAGATTAAAATTTTGAGAGAGCCTCACATGAAATACAATGTTACTCAATTGAATGAGAAGAATGTATCAGTCGATTCTGTGTTGGGAAACTATTTTCTCGAATTGGAACCAGGGAATTATCAAGCGGAAGAGGCCAGTGACACATCTGACACCCAGCCTAATCTCCTTCGATTTTCTCAGGATGATGAGATTGATTGTAAAATAGTAGACTTAGCAGTAGGAATAGATTTACATTCAGTAGATAATTTTTTTTGGACTTTGTTTTTTGATGGATCTAATACTTTAGAAGGGTCAGGGGCCGGTTGTGTCCTGATTGACCCACAGAAGAATAAACATTTTCTTTCCTGTAGATTAGAGTTTGAATGTACTAATAATACAGCTGAGTACGAAGCACTGGTGCAGGGACTCAAGAAAGCGCTTGAATTGAAGGTAAGTAATTTGAAAGTTTTTGGGGATTTTGAAATTATTGTGAAACAAATCCAGAATCAAATCCATTGTATTTCTCCTCACTTGAAAGCTTACCAGAATGAGGTATGGGATCTGCTGAAACACTTTAATGCTTTTAACATTACTTCAATTCCAAGAATAAGAAATGCGGCTGCTGATCTATTGGCCACATCTGCCGCTAGACTCGTACCCACTAATAACAGATGTTTCGTTGAACTTCTTTTCAGGCCTTCTGTGCCGGATATGATCACCAACTTGCGGGTGTTTGATGATGATCAGAAAATAATAGAATGCTTGATGAATGAAGAGGTGTTTAAAGGAGCAATCATAGATGATGAAGAGCATCGGGCTAAGATGAAATACGATAATTTCATCTCGAAAGGGGTCAGAACGTTAGAAAAAATGTTTGACTTGAATGAGAAGTTTAGAAGACCCGCTAACGTGAAGACGCACAGCTCAACTCTGCAGTTTGAGCTGATAAGTTTGGGGACTGAGAACAATCCTAGGTTCATGAATCTCGGTAAATGTTGTTCATCGGCTGAAAGGGAAAGGTTCGTCAGTCTGTTTAAATAGTACAAGGACATATTCGCATGGACGTACGAAGAATTAAAAACCTACGACACCAGCATCATCAAGCATATCGTCCCTATTAAAGCAGGCGTCAAGGCATATCAGCAGCCATTGAGGAAGATGCACCCAAAGTTGGAACCACTAATTCAAAGCGAAGTGAAGAAATTTTTAGATGCTAGGATTATTTTTAAAGTCAGGCATTCCGAGTGGGTGTCGAATCTGGTACCGGTCAGAAAAAAGTTGGGAGAAATCAGACTGTGCGTGGACTTCAAAAACTTAAACTGCGCCTCAGATAAAGACAACTATCCGGTGCCTCCCATGGAGCAATTGCTACAGATGGTTTCTGGTTCTGAATTGTTTTCATTGTTAGATGGGTTCTCTGGCTACAACCAGGTGTTAGTAGCTAAGGAAGATATATTGAAGACAACATTCAGAACTAAATGGGGAACTTTTGCCTATAGAAGGATTCCCTTTGGACTGATTAACGTTGGCGCAACGTTTCAGAGAGCTATGGACATAGATTTCCGTGGACTGATTGGACGAAGCGCTGTGGTGTACCTTGATGCATTAGAGGAAATTTGGGGTCTAAAATGGGCCTCCTAAGGAAAATAATAAAAAAAGCCACATCACACTACAAATATGCCATTTCACATTAAATCTAATGAAAATAATATGAAAGTCAACCTAAATCGCCTCATTAATGGTAGCTGACAAGTACATTGAGTTAATGTAGAGTTAAGAGATATTGGTTAAAAATATTAATAAAATATTTAGATTCCTGTGCACACATAATAAATGATAGGAAATTTTTAAATTTTATATTATTATTTTTTGAAACGAACAGACCACTACTTTTTATATATTATAAATAATATTTATAGTAAAAATATAAAACATTTAAAATATATAAAAATATTGAAAAAATTATTCAATATTTCAATTTATGTAAAGATGAATTTTTTTATAATTATTAATATTTTTTTATTAAAAACACATTATACTTAATAATGTTTGTAATGTTTTTTATTTTTTTTATTTTTTAAAAATGATAAAAAATTGTAAGACATAATATCAAAATTATAATGTAAATATAATAATAATCAAAGTAAATGTTAATTTTTTTTATACTCTTACCATGAAAAAAATTATATCTAAAATGCAATATTATATAATTATATTAATGTAATATTATTATGCTAATGTAACAATTAAATCTAAATGCATGTTAATGAATTTTATAACTTTACCAAGAAAAAATGTAAATGTATTTTATACCTTTACCTTGTATTGAACAAATTAGCAAAATGGACCAGTCGCCGGAAAATTGTTCCCAAAATGGACCAGCGGGAAAATTTGGCCGGTAACATTTTTTTTGGGTAATTGAAGGCTGGAAGACTGATCGGGCTACCAGGAGTGTTTTTTTTAGCGGGAATGGTGTTTTTTTAGGTTTATTTGAAGAAAATTTGCCGCGACTGCAACAATTTTTTTTACAATGAAATGAATGGCGGAGAACAGAAGTATTTTGGTAGGAAAGCAAATGGTTTTAGCTTAGAAATTTATGAAAACTTGCCGACAAAAAATGGGTTCAGTTAGAAGTCGAGTTTTCCATGGAAATTGGAGGGAGAAA
The DNA here is from genome assembly GCA_001517045.1 of Pseudotsuga menziesii. Taxonomy (NCBI): domain Eukaryota; kingdom Viridiplantae; phylum Streptophyta; class Pinopsida; order Pinales; family Pinaceae; genus Pseudotsuga; species Pseudotsuga menziesii. The sequence continues at coordinate 10,428 of LPNX010893379.1, read as the reverse complement.
TTTGGAAATCGGAGGGAGAAATTTGTAAGATTTGTCAAATAATTTTGAAACTATATACCCTAATCTGTAAATCTGTGATTCCTTAAATTTATAAATATGAAATTCATAGCATTGTATTGCAATTCCTAGCTTTCCAAGCGAGTACATGAGGAGTTTTCAAAGCTATTGATCAAGTTTTCAAATCTACCTCCAAGGTAAGTCACTTCTCTTTCAATTTCTTGGATGTATGTACTTTGTGTCCATCTTCATTTTCTTTCTTGAATCAAGTGAGTGTAAATCTTGATGGTTTCATTTTCTTCTTCGACAGCTGAAATATCAAGTCTCGTATTAGAAGTGTGCTCTGTATATCTAGTTTTCTTCTCTAATAAATCCCCTAAAATACTGAGTAACAAATCAGTGAATTCTTTTTTTGGTTACTTTTCCAGTTGCGAATTGAGGTTTACACTCACTTGATTCTCAGAATCTAACTCCTCCAGGTCTTTAAGAATATTTCTAACATTGCCCATGTCAAACCATCTATTAACAGCATCTAGATATTTTTCATTGATGTGCCCTAGAGACTTTAGTTGTTGAAATTATTATTTAACATGATCACACTCAAATTTGAGATCTTAAATTTCACTTGCAAAGTCCTGTCCATGCTTAATTTCTATTCAAGTTGCTGCGTAAGTGTCTCTATTTCTGCAGTTTGTTGTTCATCCTGTCTCTCTAATGAGGCAACTTCTGGCCTGAGCTGGATAATTGAAGATTCAACAGTTTGTAGATTTGCCCGAAGCCTTTCATAACATAGTCCTGTCAATGAATTTTTTGCCGTTTCATTGAACTATTCATGCTCTTTATACCATATTTGGGTGCAATTGAGCCTGTAATGTATGTTGTACAATATCTCTGAGAAATCCAGGGGCTCTAACTGGCTTAGAGGCGGCAGCAGCAATGTGTGTTGGTATAGTACAATCAGGATCAGCTTGCTATCTCAATACAGAAATCAGTGCTTTGTGATTCATGGCCAACGTCAGTTTTCATACTTTGATGTAACCTTTCAGTTTTAGATTTTCTGGATGTTCAATTTGCAGGCCTGGAAACTTATATCATACATCCACTTGTTAAGCTACTGTCTGTAACTTTTGTTCAATTCCAAGTTCAATATTCAGATTTAATTGGTCTTTAGAATCGTATCAATGGTCATAGTAGAAAATCAGCTCAGATTTTCTAAAAAACTTGCATGTAATTTGCTTCTGGTTGTGACTTTTAGGGTTTAATTTTCTAAATAACTTGCAAGCAATTTTCTTCTGGTTGTGACTTTTGGTTATACTTTCAGAGGCAAATATGTGTTTATGTTTATAATAGCTCTCTTTTATCACATAAAATCAATTGATAATTTTTGTTTCAAATTTTCACTCCCAGACTTTGGTTGACAACAGATCCTTGTGATTTAAGAACTCTGAGAAATGTTTATTTGACATCTGCTCAATCAACTATAATATTTTACAACAACTGTGTGTAATGGATTTAAGAACTTGGAAATCCCATTCTCAAGCTCTCTAGTTCTTACAGTCAGAAAGCTCTGGACAAGTTCTACCTCTTAATGTTATTAGTGTCATCTTATATAATTATTGAGAAGAGACATAGGGTTTCAAGCATGTGTCATTCACTCAAACTAGTTTGAGAAGGCCACCCATTTTCTCTACCTTAACATATCTTTAATATATGTTTTCCTCAATAATGAAGGGTCCTAGCGAATGCATTTGAAGTTTGTCTAGATGCTTTAGGAATTTTCAATCATAGATTAAAACTTAGTCATCTTGGTTGAATTGTTTCCACTTGATGTGTTTATCATGCTAGGTTTTCTTCTTCTTTCTCTATTGTTGCGCGACAATCGACTTAGATGCAAGATTCTTCAAATTCTATCAGTTCAGTCATATTTGTTGCACATGTAATGTAAATACTAGGAATCATAATTTGTAATGAAACTAATACTTCTCTTCCATATACCAATTGAAATTGAGTCTGTTTGTGAAGTTTTTTTGTAGTGGTCCTATATTCCCATAACATAGTTGGAATTCTATAGTTGTCCAATGGTCAGGTAGTCTATTGCAGTAATTATATAGTAGGATTTAGAGTGTTTCACATGTAGATTAATACGTCCCACAAAATCAACCACTCATTTATCAAATGATTATAAGGAACATAATGGTAAGAGTGGAATTTCATCTTTTCAAGAAGGATTAACCACTCATTGGAAATTGTCACATTTTTCTAGCGTAATCCTTAGCATATTTGAAAATTGTGGGACACCATAGTATTGCTTGGAGAATCTTTCTTCCAATGGGTTTCCCTCAGACATTGACACCTGCAACGTTAGCATGCCAATTCCCATAAGATATCATGTTTTTCATGATGTAAGTCACATTGGTGCAATATCCATTCAATGCTGAGCTTTTAGAGTTGTCTTGCAATTAGGTGATATAACATCATCAACAACATAAGCTCTATAGTTTCCATTTGCTTCACTACTTGGTTTTTGGATGAGGTGTCTAGACCGTCAGAACTCAAGTGTATTCTTGAGGTGGCACGAGACATGTCCTTGACATCATGGCATCTACTTTCTGTTCAGTAGCTAATGCATTTCCATCAGGTTCATCATCAACAGTTTGCGATGTACGAAAACCTCTTTCAGTAATCTCCTTTTCCTGCTCTAAATCATGTCTTTGCAGTGAGTGGTTGGACTGTAACACGTAAAGAAAAACAATGGGAAGAATGAGCTTCGGGTAACATATTAGGATGAAGAACAAAAGGTGAATGAGAACTGTGGTGATAGGATTCTTCCAATGACATATGCAACCGAGAGATGGAACAACATTTAGCAGGGCTGCCAAGAGCTAGGTTAAAGTAGCTATGAACACTGACTGGATTGCCATGAGCTGGGATAAGGCAGTCATGAGCCCTAGATGAACTCGATTGGGCTGAGATGGAGTCTGTGGTGAAGAAGCAGTCAGCAAAACATAAACTTAGCCCTTAAACAATAGTGTTGTAGCTTTTAAAATAGGCCCCACAATATAGTTCTGTCCTCAAAGCATTAAGTTTTTTCACATGTGAGAGTGAGCAGCAGGTAGAACCCAACGAATTAGAGAGTGAGCAGCAAATTTAACTCAACGAATTCCTACAACTGAGATGAAGGTAATTTCATACTTTGCTGGAAACTAATATTTATGTGTTTCATGATGTGATGTATCTCGATGTTTTTCATTGATGTGCCCTAGATACTTTAGTTGTTGAAATTATGATTTAACACGATCACACTCAAATTTGAGATCTTAAATTTCACTTGCAAAGTCTTGTCCATGCTTAATTTCTATTCAAGTTGCTGCGTAAGTGTCTCTATTTCTACAGTTTGTTGTTCAGCCTGTCTCTCTAATGAGGCAACTTCTGGCCTGAGCTGGATAATTGAAGATTCAACAGTTTGTAGATTTGCTTGAAGTCTTTCATTTTCTTCATAAACATTTACTGCATCGTTTTCTGTAGAATGATCTGAACTCTAGAATATTTCCATTCACCACTTGACCTTTATATTTTCCTCAAACATGTCAATGGTTGACCAATACTGTTAATTGATTCTGGGGGATTATAAATCTGACTAGGAGCTGAAAGAAGCCTTACTGTATCTTGATAATTTCCATGCTTTTTACTGTCAATTCATCAGTATCAGGCACCTCTTATCTTGGATCTGAAGGTGATATAAAATCATCAACAACATAACCTCTATAGTTTCCATTTGCTTCACTACTTGGTTGTTTGGATGAGGTGTCTAGACCATCATAACTCAAGTGTATTCTTGAGGTGGCACGGGACATGTCCTTGAAATCATGGTCAGCTACTTTCTGTTCAGTAGCTAATGCATTTCCATCAGGTTTATCATCAACAATTTGCAATGTACGAAAACCTCTTTCGGTAATCTCCTTTTGCTGCTCTAAATCCTGTCTTTGCAGTGAGTGGTTGGACTGTAACACGTAAAGAAAAATAGTTGGAAGAATGAGCTTTGGGTGCCATATTAGGATGAAGAACAAAAGGTTAACGATAACTGTGGTGATAGGATTCTTCCAATGACATATGCAACCGAGAGATGGAACATCATTTAGCAGGGATGCCAAGAGCTAGGTTAGGGTAGCTGTGAACACTGACTGGACTACCATGAGCTGGGATAAGGCAGTCATGAGCCCTAGATGAACTTGGTTGGGATGAGATGAAGTTTGTGGTGAAGGAGCAGTCATCAAAACATAAAATCGGCCCTTAAACAATAGTGTTGTAGCTTTTAAAATAGGCCCCACGATATAGTTCTGTCCACAAAGCATTAAGTTTGTTCACACGTGAGAGTGAGCAGCAGGTACTCAAAATTGTTGTTCTTATTTTTCATTACAAAACTTGAGAAACATACTACATGGTATTCCTACACACAGTGCATGGATTATACTTGTCATGATCTGGACATTGAACCAATGAGTGAATTCTGTTTGAAGAATTGGTATCACTTGGGCATCAATTTCGATATGGGTCGTTGAGGTATCCCTGAAATGATTGAAGGACACGTCTGAAATTTTACTTTTGTTTTACTGCCTTCTGTGTAAAGTTATCATCATTCAAGTCTATTGGGTGAAATTTCTATGTTGTCACAACACACCATAAATTTAGTCTTTGTTGACTAGTGAGGTTATTTGAAAGTCGATTCTATGGCTGGAAATAGTTGACAATTTTCTGATTTCATCTGAAACAAGACACTGAAAGCTGTCTGCAAAATATGAAAATGTAGGTACTTCATTTGATCTATTTTTATGTCAACATTAAAATATTCCATACTTTAACTTTGTTGTTGTGCTGCAGATGGAAAATATCACAGATTCCTCTATATCAAAACAACAATTTAATCTTTTGATTCAAGTAGATCAAGATATGGCACCATTACAAAAGAAGAACCGATCAAAAGTGCATGGTATTGATGAGAACAAACTAAGGCTAGATGGGGCAAAACATATTGACTTATGGGAAAAGGGAGAGTTGTTTCCAATTGATCCTAAAACAAATTTGCATCCAGATTTCAAAAGCATAACTGGATTAGTAAAGTTTCTTTGTCATGGAAAACAAGGTTTGTTGGGATATTGTGAGAGTTTGAAAGGAAACTATACAGAAGTTATTGAGAGGAACAACTATTTGGAAATGAGGAACAACCATTTGGAAATGATTCATTATCATTTGGCTGGAACAATTAATCAGCTACAAAGCAACAATATGACCCTAATAAATGAAAATAGTAGTTTGAAGAAAATCACTTCTGAACAAAGCAGAGATATTAATGAAAAAAGAGAAGAGATAATAAGATTTCTTGCTGAGAAATGTCATTTAACTGAAGAAGTTATGAACATAAAAACTAAGCTTGATGATATAACAAAAAAATGGAATAAGGTGAAGGCAACACCACTTGGTGGAAGAGTTTGAGTTAAATGCATTTCTGATGTTTCATCATTGTCACATAATGGGGGTGCTTGGAAAAGAAGGGTTTATGCTATGAAATATCTCATGGACCCAAAAAAGGTAGAAAAAAACAATGGAGATCTAGATGTTGACATGTCTTCTATGATAAAATCAATGTTTAAGAAGAAAGAGATTATCTCTATGATTAAGAAACCATGTTTTAATTCTCTTAGACAATCTCTTGTTGATGAATTGATAAGTCAAATATCAAAATCCATTAATGTAGATGAAATACAAAATGTATGTGATGATACCGGTATTAGTAGAAGAGCTTATCAAACATTATTTAAATGTTTACGAGAGGGAATGATGAATGCAGGAATCACTAAGATTGTAATTCCTCGACCCTTTCATATAAAAATATCTCATGGAAAGAAAAATGAAAACATTGTCAATATCCTAGGTGATATGTATCATGTGCAAGCATCTAAAGAGTTTGGAAAGAAGGTTGGAAAAAAAGGAAGTCATAGTGAATTGATCACATTAAACCCAAAAAATAATGTCTGGGTTGATTTAGAAAAAACCTTACAGGCTATGGTAAAACTTTATGACATTTCTATAGAGGAAGCACATGGGAAGTTAGTATTTGTCATTAAGTTGGATGAGATGGAACTCATTAATGCTGAGAAATATGAAAGAGTTTCTATCACCTTAATGAATAGGGCCATGGATAAAAATATTAATAATACTGATAAAAAGTATTTCTCTGTCCAATCTGAGGATCACATTTGGTGGCTAGGACTTTTTAGAATTGATAAACAGTCCCATGACTCATTAAAGTGGGTTTTTCATCAAACATCAATACCCACAACAATTGCTTCATATAACATGGGGGAAAAACTATATGTTGAAGGTTATGGATCATATGAAGTTGAATGGCATCTAGCAGCAGATCTCAAAACTTTAAAATGCATGTATAATATAGGTCATGGTGCTAATGCGTGGATGATGCTTTCTGTTATGTATTCTTTCATGAACAAGGAGAAATTTGATGTGGGTGATGACATGTCCTTCACTAATTCAGTTATGGATTTTACAAAGCAAATGGTTGAGGCATGGGGATAAAATCATATTACACATTACATGGTAAATAACATTTTCCTTTCTGTTTATGTTATATTTTTTATTTTTTATTTTATGTTCATATTTTTAAAATCTTCATTTAAATGTAAAAATTAATTTATTGCTTATTTGTTGCAGCATATACTTTATGCTCATGGTCCTTGGTTTGCTAAAAAGTATGGTAGTTTGGAAATTTGGAACACACAAGGAATGGAAAAATACCATAAGCAAGCAAGGGTGGCTTATAAAAAAAACAGCCAACATGGAGGAAGTTCATCACTTTCAAACCCACTTGTTCAGATGTTTCAGTGGTTTTATAGGCGCATATTGTCAAGATTTAATGCAACAGACATGGAGAGTGATGATCTTGCTGAAAAATGTAGAAGAGATGAATAAATAAGGCGTAAGCGTGAAATATATGAACAGTCTAATGGTAAAGATGCTTCTGCCGAGTGGCGTTCGAAAAGAAAAAGAGAAGGTAGAATATGGGTTCTAGAAGAAGAAAGTAACCAATCATAACTCGTCAAGACACACACAATCCATTATATTGTATTTTATCTATGTAAGTGAAAGAACTGTGTAAAATACTTAGCATTTAATGCATAATTTGCCACATAGATAGTTTTTTTTTTTCTGATAATTGTTTGAGGACTTTGCTATTTAATATGATACTTACTTTGCATTTTTCTGGTAGGGATGAATCAAGGGGTTGGTGCCTTACAATCAAATGTTTTCTATTAGTTGTGACTCCTGTGAGTATTCTGCTTTCTCTCTCTCCTCTCTGTAGTATCCATTCTTTCAACAGAAGTTTTAGATGCTGGAAGCTTCAGACAGACAGATTTCAGGATTAATTTGGTTGGTTTTTTCTGATGTAATATTGGGGCTCAATTCAGGAAAGTACACCAAGCCTAGGATATACCTATAACATGTTTTTTGGTGAGCCATCCATTCTTGAAAACTGTAATGCTCTTCTGAACATAAACTTTTCTCGATGCTGCAATCCTACAATGTAAGAAGGTAGAGATGACTTTTTAGCCAAGACAATTGGGGTCTTTTGACCTATTTTTAGTTGGTGGTGTCTTAAAGACACATGAGAAATGTAATTTGCATTCTGCTAGAATAAAAATAGGATTTTTTGTGGAAAAAATTGATCCCAAGGCAAATAGTTTTATAAAGATTTTAGAGAAGTTCAAAGAAACTGCACAAGTTAGAAGCAAACAAAGTGCCTAAATTCAAGGCAACTTCAAGTGTTGTCAATGTGCTTGCAACAAACACAAATTTCTAGAAAACTCGAAAACTTAAATACGATGAACAAAAATAATGAAATTACAAAATAGCACCAGGTTTTGGAAAGACCATGAAAGTGCTTAAATTGCTGCCTACTCATGAACAAACACGTAATAACCTCAAGATTGAAGAGAGCTTCCACTCAAGAAAATATGCCCTGCTATGTGCATGCCACATGGAAATATTTGGCTGTAGTTATGGGTATAATAAGGATAAAAAATCCTGAAGTATGGGTACAGGGTTTAGCTGTTAGGGTCCACAAACTGCACAATTTAGAGGCAAAAAAAGTGACTAAGATACAAGGAAACTTCAAGTGTTGTCAATATTTCTTGCAACAAACACTAATTTCTAGAAAAATCAAAAACATAAAAAGGATGAACAAAAATACAGTAATTACAAACTAGCACCAGGTTTTGGAAAAGACCATTAAAATTCTTAAACTGCTTCCTACTCATTAACATGCACATTAAACGTCAAGATTGAAGAGAGTTTCGACACAAGAAAACATGCCCTTATATGTCAAATGGAAATATTTGGGTGCAGTTATAGGTACAATAAGAATAAAAATCTTGAAATATGGAAACAGGGTTAAGATGCCAGGGTTCACAAACCACACTTCTGGATGCATGAGCTGAGTACAGGTATGGGTACAGGTATGCTGTACCTGGTTCAGGAGTGGGTATGGACCTAAAAGAACCCTGGGGCACCAAGAATTCAGAATGACACCTCCCGCTTAAGAAATAGGGGCACATCCTAGTTTGGGTAACCAAACGCGGAATTTTTGTTTTGCAAGTGTGGCTTCTTCATTGAAAGAAGAAAAACCAAAAATATAAAATTAAAAGGGCGGGACTGCCCTCCAAAACCCTAACTTTGTCACTTCCCAAACACTCTCATGAACTTAAACACATAAAAACAGACATCATTATTACCATTTCATTTTCATATTGGACAGAGAAACAGTCCATCAGTGAAGAAAAATATAGGGATTTTGGTGCCTGTAGAAGTAAATATGTGAGTTTGAAACTCACAGAAGCTAAAAGTCACCTTTTCCTCATGCTGATCAAATGTTGCAATACATTCATTTGACTTGATTGTCCACAATTTCAACAAATCATCTGTTCCTGTGAAACAAAAGAGGTTCCAAACAATAGAGAAACGAACTGTGTTCCACAAGGGAGGAAGGAAGCTCATACTACACTTGCAGTATGAGCTTCAAAAGTCTTCAGGCAAGAACCATCTGGAATATAGACACTTTACAACTAAATAGCACTCTTGATGAACATTCTCATCATTATTACAGAAGTCAATTTTAGTCTCAAAACTACTAGTTTGGCTACATCATCCTTTCATATGGGTGTCAAAGTATGGGTTGTTGAAAGTGAAAATGTAAGTTCTGTTATTAAAGAAATAGGTTGGCATTTGAATGAATTGAATTTTGGATGGATCTGCAGTGCATCGATTAGACTTTTCATGATTTGGACGTTGAGCCAATGAGTGAATTCTGTTTTAAGAATTGGTTTCACTTTGGCATCAATTTGGATAGGGGCATTGAGATATCCCTGAAATTATTGAAGGACGTGTCTCATATTTTACTATTGTTTTACAATTATCATCATTCAAGACATATTTGTATAGTATTAGTTGCATATTTTTTCTACACTTGGAGATGCAACACCCTTAACCAAAGCTGATAAAACATGTTTATTCTTTTTTCAGGAAGCTATAGGAGTAGTGCTGGTATCTCCAAAACCAACCAAAATAATATTATATTTGGGATGGACAGAAGGTGAAGAAAAATTCTCCTATAGAAAAAGGAGGGAAGAATCAAAAGATATGTCTAACTAAAGATTGATAGCTATTTGAAAAGAATGTAGCATGAAGGTACAAGATGACATTGAAAATATTCAGAATGACTCTGTTTATAAAGTTCATGCTGATAAAGAAATTTTGCATAACATGGTTGAAGAAGATTGCCAACTTGCATTGAAATTTTTAAGGATGAGTAGTAAAATACAGTGAAACATGACAAATACATAGCTAATATGATGCTTTGATGATGGATTTTCAATATGGTTCAACAGTGTGAAAGGGACTAAGAAGGGACTAAGTTCTGCTGTTACAGAAATAGGTTCAAGTTCAATCATGGCAAGTGTCGAGTCACTAAAATGCTTTCCATTGTTTCCTTTTGAGGATGATGATTGTGGAAAGGGTGAGATCATTGTAAATCATTGGGACTTCAACCTTGAACCATGTCATGGGAGATTAAATTCAAAGTTCAAATAGAGAAAAATTGCTACTACTTGAGCAATCTTCATTTCAAAGGCATCCTTGTAACTTTATCCTTGATGATGGTGCTGGAACTTCAAGGTCTACATTAATTTATGAGGATTCTAGGGAGGACAGTTCTACTATTTTGAGTCTTTCAGTGCCTCAATATAGAAAATAAGGAAATAGCTAGGTGGAAGTTACAAAAGACATAAAACAATTGGATCAAAATGACACAATTGTGAAACTTACACTTTCATTATTGTCTTGAGATTGAGGGAATAAGTGTAT
>LPNX010893360.1:0-12399 GCA_001517045.1 Pseudotsuga menziesii | reverse complement strand
CTAATTTACTTTACATTGTTTCTTACATAAGTGGCAGGTACTACTGCGTTGCTTATTCCACTTGTTTTTAGTTCAAATAGGTTTGATTTATATTAATTCATTTAGCATATATAGTTATGAAAAGTTTTGAAGTGTTTTTATTAATTCATTCTGTATATATGGTTAACAGAAGAATTTATAATAATTTATGTTGTATATATTTTTATGTAAAATAAAAATATCTATATATATTATATATAGTTTTGAAAATATCTTGTATATATCAGTAAAAATCTGTATATATTGTATATATGGTTTTGAAAATATCTTGCATACATGTTTTTGTAAAGTAAAAAATCAAGATATATTTTTGAAAAGTTAGAAAATGTTTCTGTTAATTCATATTAATTTATTTATATGTATATATATAGCTTTGATCTGAAAGCTAAAAATATAGCTTTGATTTGAAAAGTTAAAGAATAAAATAAAAAGAAAATATAATTTTGATTTGAAAACTAAAAAGATATATAGTTAAAAAATAAAATAAAAAGAAAATATAGTTTTGTTTTAAAAACTAAAAAAAAAATATAGTTAAAAAATAAAAGAAAAAGAAAATATAGTTTTGTTTTGAAAACTAAAAAGAAATATGAAATATAGTTTTGAGTTGAAAAGTAAAAATAGTTTCATGAATTTTGTATGAATGAAAAATAATTTGTAGGAATAAAAAATAACCTCTAGAAACAAATATATTATAAGTATATGTTATAATTTTATAATGGTGTCATGTTATTCTTAAATATTAATGAATATTAAGAAAGTTGATAGATAAAATATTAATGAATATTAAGGAAGTCGATAGATATATAGGTGGGCTGTTATATATATTAAAATTTTATATTCTTAAATATTAATGAATATTAAGAAAGTTGATAGATAAAATATTAATGAATATTAAGGAAGTCAATAGATATATAGGTGGGTTGTTATATATATTAAAATTTTATATTTTATATTGTTATGTTGCTATATTATTAGTGAATATTAATGGAGTAAATAGATATATATAGATAGATATATAAAGTTTATAGTTATAAATATTACTATTAATTAATCATGTATAACTGTAAGTAATAATGGTTGTTACAAATTATGCTCACACTACAACAAATACAATATAAATGGGTATATATATATATTGAAATTTTATATTGTGAGTATATTATTAGTGAATATTAATGGAGTAGATAGATAAATAAAGTTTATAGTTATGGATGTGAATTTTGATTAATCATGTATAAGTATAGGTAATAATGGTTGTTACAGATTATGCTCACACTACAACAAATACAATAACAAGTGACTGATGGGAAACCTTGACATACCTTGGCCATCATTATAATTGGTTTTAATGACTTAAAGGATGATATAATGTTTAAGACCATCATCAATTCATGTTTTGGCAACAACAAAAGTAGTGATAGTCTTTTTATGTCAATCACTATTCATCCTTTTTGAACTAAACTTAGCAATAATCCCTTATTCCTTGTTGCCAAAATGCTCTCAAATTATTGGCTAAAGTCATTGATTAATGATAATAGTCACTAACCATCACCAAATATCTTAACCATCACCCTTGAACAACCATAACTACCTGATAATTTATCCCTAATTACCCCTAATAACCTCTACTTAACCATTAAATACCCACAAATAACCCTTAATTACCTCGGTGTGGTGAATGTATTAAAGTAGGGGAGGACCCTTTTGTTGGTGGAGCTAATAGTTATAAATTATCCCAAGATTTGCTAAATATATTAAGTAAAGGGATTTAGGTCTTAGCTCGGGCAGGTGTTATTGATTTGGGAAATTATGCATGTCAAAGATGGAAGCTGTAGATTTGGATCTATAGGGGAAATATTAAGAAGAATGGAGTGGGTATATTCTTGGCCTTCAGTGTGTTGAAATTCATATGACAAACAAAGTTGAGAGAATTGTTTGGTCATGGAATGAAAAAAATGGATAGGTAATTGCCAAACTTGTATATGAAGCTGTTATGTTTTCTTCTATTGAAAATAATTAGTTGCTATGTTTTCTTCTATTGAAGATGAAACTAAATGGTGGTTTACCTCTCTCTAGAAGTGGCATTGTCCATTACAGATTAAATTGATCAGTTGGCTTGCTCTAGAGAACAATATACTAACTTGGGAAAATTCGATGAATAGAGGAGGACAAGGGCTAAATATTTGTATTTTGGGCATCAAGTAGGATGATCACTTATTGGTCCATTATGAATTTACAATTTACTTGTATGGTTGGAGGTGAGAAAAGAACTAAAGATCACATATCAATGGGCATCTCAAACCTTTGACTTAAGCTTCTATAACTGGATAAGGGATTCAAATTACTAGAAAGAGCTTCCTTGTTTCATTAGCTGAGAAATATGGAAACACAAGAATGAGATTTTGTTTGAAAAAAAAAATATGAGTCACATTAAATGCCATTGGTTCTTTTAATGGATATCATAAAGAAAAGTGCAACAAAAAAGTGAAAGTAGCAACAAATCCTTATTTATTTTATCACCCATATGTCAATTGGATTATTTGATAGCGTTTCACAAGATGATGGTGCTAGGTGTGGATCGAGTATGCGACTGACATTCAATTATTCATATTTATTTTAGCTTCAAATGGGTTGTGGTAAGGGAACAACTACCAGAAGAGAATTTCTAGAATTATGGCGACTTTTGTATTTTGCACAAACTAAACATATTTCTAATTTGCAGGTTGTCAAAGATTCCAAAGTGATTGTAGATTGGGTATTACAAAAATGCCAATTATAGGTGGTCCTATTTGATGGCTACAAAGCAAAAATTTGAAGACTAGAGGAAGCATTTATAAATATCCATTTTAACATGTTTATAGATAGTTCAATATTGAAGCAGATGCTCTCTCAAAACAAGAACTGAATTTGGTAGAAGGATCATAATCCACTTTGAAGAATTGAAGGGTTCAAGAGTGGTGTCTCAAGGCACATTTTCTATATCCTAATAGAGGTTTGAAAAATATTTTCATATCTTTAACTATACATCTATGGTTGTCATATTGCTTATGTTGCTGGAGTGTTTGGTGGTTAAATAATATGGTCTTTTTTTGTTGTAGTTTTTGTTTTCTTATCATTACTAGAAGATTGTATATGTTTTTATAGTGGCTTGTCTAGCTATAAGATTGGTGAGATGTAGTTAATAGAGTTTTAAGTAAGTGGGTGGTGGTCAATTTAAGACAACATAATTACTAAATATTAGTTGCAATGTATGGGAGGAAGAGTAGAGAATTTAGAGATGCTAGTTACTATGGATTGTCTAGTATTGTGTACTTTGATTCTCAAAATGATCAATAGCAAGTATAGTATTTTTCTCTATGTGGAAAAAAAATTAAGTTTTAAAGATTAGTTTTGTATTAGTTCTCATGTAGGCAACGAATATACGATTTTTAATTTTTTTATTACAATTTTAGGTTGGACTTAATATTAATTCATCATTCATATATACTTTTTAAATTAATGTCTAAACCTTATTCTAATAAACTTTTATAATGGTTTCTTGTTGTCATATCATTAGTGAATATTAACAGAGTGGATAGGTATATTAGGTGGTGGTCAAATATATTACAATTTTACATTGTTGTTATGTTGGCGAATTGCATAGGGTTGGTTGTCAATATACTGTTCATTGATTAATCATGTATAAGTTTAGGTGATAGTCGTGGTCATAAATTATGACCACTAAAGTATGGGCATAGTTGGTAGTGGGAGTTAAAAATTTATGGCATACAACCTCCATTTTCTTGGCAGAGTATTTGTTCATTTGTATGGCCTTCGATTAATCAAGTTGTTGATTATCTAGGTATGGGCATACATGACTACAATGGTTGAAAAGTAATGGCACATGGCCTCCACTTTTCTTGTAGAGTCTTGTTTAGCAAGTGATATGGATTTGTGCTTTCATTTTATGTCTAAAATGAAGTTCTAACCCTTTGTGTTCTCCATGTGGTGTATCTTTGTTTCTCATGTATTTCATAAGGAGTTTTAGATGGTTGTCTAAATTTGGGTGAAGTAAGCAATGAAAGTATCTTACCATAGGTAATTATTCCTTGTCATCTTAACCTTTTACTTATAAGGCTCCTATGGACACAACTCAATTTGTAACTATTACAGTGATAAATACTCTTATGAATCTAGCCATTTGATTTGTGCATTCAATTATGAAAATTTGAATACATTTTGTGTCTAAACAATGTTTAAAGGGAAAATTTTATTAATCATGTTTTTTCTATGAAATTTATACAGTGAAAAGTCTATGCTGAATCTAATACCAACCAAGATTAGGGTCTTTAAACCCCGGTTGAGCATCGATTCAAACTATTAATGGTGGACTTTTTTTTGTGATCTTAGAGACTCATGATTTATAGGTAATGATCTTAGAGACTCATGATTTCCATAATGTTGGCATTCCTCTACACTTGGTAAGCAAGGAGTCATCCTTGTTATGGGAATATTTAGGTAACACAACAAGCAATGAATCAATAAAAATGAGAATAGAGGAAAAAAATGTTCTTTCCCTGGCAAGGCCTTATCCTTTTTACTATATTATTCATTTCTTCACAATATCCATCATGGTTTACAATTAGTAAAGTATCATCAGTGCTCCACACTTTGAAAAAGGCTATCTACAACTAACTACAAACTCTATGTCCTATTGTGCACATACAAGATAACATTTTAAAATATTTTTTGTGACGTACCTAGGGAGGATAATATGATATACCTAGGGAGGTACCCAAGGGAATAATGTCCAATAGGTAGTTGGTGGATAATAGATATACCCATTCAGTATTTAGAAGAAATTATATAATAATAAGGGGTAGTGCGCATAGGAATACTCATGAAATAGTGTAAATACATGAGTATCATTGTATTGAGTAAGTTGGATGCAATGTTTGTAGCAAACATGGCTTGCGATGTGATGCATTCCCTAAAGAATAGCTAATGGTGTTACCCAATATTTACAGGTCTTCTCTAGATATTGTGTTAATTATATTATTATCAATTGTGTTATTCTCAAGTTAATGTCTATACTCTATTTTCAAATTTATTAAGGCACATAACATTTTTAGACAACTTTGTATGGAAACCTATGCTAAGAGGTGGCACAAATGTTCTAGGCTTTGATCTCTTTTGTTTCTCCCCTTTGTAAGTGTTATTCCTTGCTTCCATGAGACATTTTTCTATTTTCTACAATATTTTACTATTCAACACTCTTATTTAGGTAGATCTATAACTACATTGAATGGTTTTAAACTATTTAGTGGTCACATTGCGCTAAAATTATTGTAACAAAAGGACGGACTCAATACATGATATATGAGAAAAAAATTGGTTGTGTTCATTGGTTAGAGTTGCAACTGAGTGTGGTAGGTAGGTAAAGCGCTCCTCCCCATGCAACCATGCATTATCCATGCATTAGTAGTGATAGCCTAACTGACTGCGAAGTAACTGATTATAACTGGGGGCTAACTAAGACTAACTAGTGCTAACACCAACTGACTGAAGTAGGTTGGTGCTGGGACTCCCAGTGGCTCCTAAAATGTAGGGATTGGTCTATGAGGCGCCCTAACTGATGCATGCACATGCAGTAAGTGGAATTTAACCTCTAGTAGTGTCCCACACACTTTAATGACTGGTACATGTGGCCCCAATGGGCCATGTGGACCCAATTGCACTAGTGGACCCATTTAATTAATTTAAGGTTCCTAAGTTTGGCAATAATTAATCTAATAGACATTTGACTAAGGGAGGATTAATAATCCTAACACCCCCCCTGAATCCTAACTTGGACAACTGTGGGCCTTGGTAACAAGACCATAAGTCACCCAAATACAATCTAGAAGATAATAAAAAATGTTGCTTAGTACAACCGAGGAAACAGGGGAAAACCTCATGGGAAACCCCCCCTAAAAAGTAAGCAAGAAAATAGCAATCTGCAAGCTATCTTTAGAAGAAAGAAGCTTCGTCCTTAGAAAAATAACTTGAGCAAAACACTGCTACAAAAAATTGCAGCTCTATGTAGTAGCATGGTCCATTAGAGGACCTCTCAATGTACTTTTGAACTGATGACTCTGTTTGGTTCTGCTGGATGGTGAAGGTGGGGAATGATCAAATCTCTAATTCTGTGGGCCATGTAGCTGATCATTCACCATCATCAAGTAGCACCGACCTGGAACTTTGCTGCACCATTCTGTAGAGAGTGAATCTGTGAGAGATAGTGTAGCATGCTCATTCTGATAATGGGACCTAGTTGTTCTTTTGTCTTTTGGAACTCTAACACCACTTCCAGCTGCATCAAGAAGCTTTTGATCCCATCTGGGTTTAGGATTCTGATTAGGAATGGGTACTAGATCTATATCTAGAATCTCTTGAGATTCAGTCTCAATAACAAGATCATGTTGTATGTGATCTTCTTCATTTGAATCTGAAACCTGTAGCACATCATCATCATCAAAAATAGGAGGAGAAATAGTTATACCTTCCTATGCTGCTGGAGGAGTATAATGCACCTGGTCTTATTCAAACTAGACACTTCTTTCAATGAATCATCTTCTGGTAGTAACCTCCATCAGTTTGTAAGCTTTTGCATCATCTGCATATCCCAGCAAAATTCACTCACTACTTTGGGCTTGGAAGGCCTTTCTCTTGTCAAGTGGTATCCTGGCCCAAGATTTGGAACCAAAAACTTTCAGATGAGAGACATTGGGCTTATACCCATGCAGTGCTTCGAATGGAGTCACCCCAACCACTGACTTGTGGGGCAACCTATTTTGCAAATACGAAGCACAATTTACTGCTTCAACCCAAACAGAAGGAGGTAGATGCTTGCCATGGAGAAAGCATGTTTCCATCTCTTTCAATCATCTATTCTTCCTCTCAGCCACACCATTTTGCTGTGGTGTGTATGGAACTGAGTGTTCCATTTGAATCCCTCTGATTCATAGAAATTCTGGAAATATATTTTGACATATTCTCCTCCTCCATTGGATCTTATTTACTTGATCTTCTTATTGAAACTATTCTCAACCATAGATTTAAAACTTTTAAAAGGCTCAAAAACTTTTGATTTTAGCTTCATGAAGTAGATCCAGTTGTACCTAGAACAATCATCAATAAAGGTCAGAAAATGCCTGCAACCATTAATGGAGTTTGTGGGCATAGGTCGAGCTACATAACTGTGTATAAAATCAAGTATAGAGATAGCTCTATGAGCCTTCCCAACATCATACTTCTTTTTTGGATGCTTACCTACCAAGCACCCAACACATACTCCATCGGAAGTTTGGATGGAGGGAAAACCTTCAACCATGTTATCATTGTGGAGCTACTTCAGATATTTGAAATTGAGATGGCCAAATTTCTCATGCCAAATATTACTAGTGTTGTTAGCATGAGACAATAAAACTATAGGAGGAGAAATAGGTAAGAAATGTGAAAACTCATAAGCTTTGGTAGAGTGATTTGCAATACCTTTCGCTAAAAAATTTCCAATGCCTTTTTCTGTAATCTCAACTGAGTCTGAATCAAATGTGACCCTCTTGGGAGAGCTTGTATGGGTCATCTAGTAAACAGATAACATGTTAACAGCAAGGGAGGGCACATATATGACATTCTTGAACTCACCATGCTTCGCTCTGACTGAGCCCCTTCCTTCTGCTGGAATCTGGGAATCATCTCCCATGTGAATATTAGGCCCCTTTGATAGTGAAAGAGTAGAGAAGGATTCTTTGGAGGAAACCATGTGGTTGGAGGCTCCAGAATCTATAATCTATGCCGAGGATGGAGAGAGAGTTTCTTTCAAAGCATGACACCTTTCGACATCTTCTGTCGGTGCTTCTTCATCAGGATTCTTTGTTCTTGGAGGAGCAATGTTGTGCTACTTGAGAAGAGCGAACATCTCATCAAGTTGCTTCCTCATACAATGTTCTTCAAGATGGAATCCCTTTTCACAATATGAACATAACTTCTTTTCAAATTTCTTCTTCTTAGAGTCAGAGGCCCCTTCAGAAGCTTGCTGATTTGGTTTAGGCTTCGAATCAACTTCCTTTGGATCCTTCTTCTTTGATTTCCCCTTTGCTTGCGCTTTGGAAGAGTTAGTAACCAAGATAAATTGATATTTGGAAGTCTGGATGACTCCCATTTGAATCAATTTGTCTTGTTCTTTGATTAAGGACTCGAAAAATGAATCTAAAGAAGGAAGTTTCCAATCAAGAAAGATTTCCCATTTGGAATGAAACATAGAGACATACATAGAGTACTCAGGACCTAGTTTATTGAGTATGGAAAGGACATTTTTCTCATCCTTCTGCTCTATGTCGCATTGTCTACATTGTAGCACTAGAGACTTGAATTTGGAGAAGAATTGCTTAATAGTCTCGAAACTGCTAGGTTGTAAAGATACCAACTCATTCTCTAGAATGTGTCCCCGAAGCTCATATTGTTTGTTAAACAAGCTATCAAGCTTCTCCCAGGATTCTCTGGGAGTCCTCAATCCTTCTATATGAAAGAGGAGATCTCTAGAAATATAAGTACATAAGTACCCAAATGCTTCACCACAACGGTTTTGGAACTTGTTCCACTCTACCGGCTGATGAGGGTCAGCCTACCATCCATGTATGATCCTATGGTAGCCATGCTTGCACAAGGTCAACTGCATATCGATCCTCCAATCAAGGTAATTGGAAGTTGTGAGGATCCGTGGCTCAGGAGTTTGAGAACTCATAATTGCTTCGACATGGAGACTACAAATACTTCTTTCAAGCTACGTAGCACCTATCAATTTCACTGCAAATAAAAATAAAACATATGAACTGTTAGAATCATGCTTTTCCTCCCGGCATGAACATACGCCCTCTCCGCTACTCTGAATAAATCTAGAGCTAGCAATTTTCATAGGGAACTTCTGTGGAAACCCAAGTGCTTCTGATGTTTGATGGGGAGAAACAAGCATGAAACCTACATGAGAAGGCTCTGATACCACATTAGAATTTGAATTCCATTATGATCTTCAAGTAGAGAGTTCTGATAATGTTGCAGCAATTGAATGGAGGATGAACATACAAACTAAGCAAAACAAAGCACATAGGAAACATACAAATATTGCTAAGGAATTTATAGTATATTCATCATAATAATATACGGTGTTACAATGTAGTATACATAGGTAGAATTCGAATGCATGAGTAATGAATTCAAATCCTCCAAGAGATAAGACTGTATCTAACTGAATCTCTAACTCAAAGTCTCCCAATCAATATCGTAGTCCAAATAGACAACTCCCCGATGACCAATAATTCCAACACGCAGTAACAACTAGTTAAATCAGTGCAACTGAGTGTGGTAAGTAGGTAAAGCATTCCTCCCCATGCAACCATGCATTATCCATGCATTAGTAGCGCTAGGCTAACTAACTGTGAAGTAACTGATTGTAATTGGGGGCTAAATAAGACTAACTAGTGCTAACACCAACTGACTGAAGTAGGTTGGTGCCGGGACTCCCAGTGGCTCCTAAAATGTAGGTATTGGTCCAGGAGGCACCCTAAATAATGCATGTGACATGCAGTTAGTGGAATTTAACCTCTAGTAGTGTCCCCCACACTTTAGTGACTGGTACATGTGGCCCCATTAGGCCATGTGGACCCAATTGCACTAGTGGACCCATTTAATTAATTTAAAGTTCCTAAGTTAGGAAATTATTAATCTAATAGACATTTGAGCAGGGAAGGATTAATAATCCTAACATAAACAAGCCCCAACCACAACAGTTGACTTACCCTCAAGTCAAATATTCTATGTTCCTGAAGCTTGCATATATTTTAGTGTTGAATCTTCAAACGAAGGAGATGAATTGGGAACTTATGTGATTGTGTGACTTTTGAACACTTTGAATTCTTCTACTGTGTTCTTTCATTTTCCCATCTAAAGGTTGGAACCATCAATGAAAGCTTGAGCTTTCTCATTGTTAGGCATGGTAGGATTCTTGTTCTACATCTATGTCCATTTTGCATATGCAAATTGGTCCAAATGGTGTACTTGGGTGTATGTTGATTGTGCAGTAATATTGAGCTCTCACATGGTCTTCTTCATAGCAAATACCTAGTCATGAATTTGGTTTAACTTATGTCAAACTATTGAGATTCTTGGTACTTGTGTTATTTCTCCACTGGGTTCATGATTTTCTTGGTGTCATTGTAGAGTTGTTTGATCTTTCGCGCAAGGATTCTATTGGGCAGTGTTACTTTGCTAGTATTCCAACCCAATCATTTGATGCAGAGAAGATTCCTTTGATGGATTGGGTGATTTTTTGTAGGTGGATTTGAGTACTAGAGACTTCCTAGATCAAAGAAGGAACTTGTGCCATAAATTGTTGTCATTGGATGTCTCCTTGGATTCTTTCCATTTCCACCTCCTTCTGCAAAGGCTACTCTTTTTGTCTCCAACTATTTTGAATATGTGCAGAGGATTTGGAAGCTTTATTAGGGTGAATCTAAGGAGATATCTTCTGGTGCAGAAGCGTATTTCCATACTTCAATCCGACATCTATTTCATCTAGTCACATAGGGTTGTGACTATGTGTTCCACAATAATTGGAGTATATTCAAGTGGTCCCATCTCTTTGTGCTTACTCTCTGATCATAGTTGATAAACCAATTGTTTTTCATCATCACTAGTGTTGTTGGCCAACTTCCACATTGTTTGTAGTAAAGGATTCTCTATTGTTTCTCCTAATGTTACTAGTGAAGAAGTAGTTTTGTGTTCCTGCACTTCTTCCTAGGTGCTCTATTATCTTGTTCTGGTTTCATGTATCAATGGTTCTCCAAGGATATTATGAATGGAAGTGGGGGTTTCTTTTGGAATATTGATGTTGTGGGATTTCTTTTCTAGTCCTTGGAAGAAGTCAATAGTTTCTTAGACAAAACTAAGGGATTGTGTTGTTGGGAGAGGAAAGGATGTAGAAGTGGTTGGAGGGAAAGAAGAAGTGGGGACGGATTGTGTTTGTGTAAAAATAGGTAAAAGGGTGTAGAGATAAGTGATAACGGTAGGGGTAAGAAGTTTTGGGAGGGGTTTAGTGGTGGTAGGGGATTTGGTTGTGGAGGTTTTAGGGATATAAGGTTGTTTGGGAAGACCTAGCAGGGAGAGGGAATCTTTCAAGATCTTATTGGGAATGAGAGTGTTATCAGAAAGGTTCTTAATATTTTGTGGAAGGGGAGTGGAAGTGGGGGTTGTTATGAGAGTGGATTTATGGTTATGTGATCTATTGATGATACCTCAAGTTTGGTATATTCTTTACATCTTTTCCCGGAAGAAAATAATGATGTTGGAAAAATGTATGCAATACTGTTGGGCATCTTCATGATAGTTATGCCCAAATAGATGGTGACTTTGGGATTAAAGGTTGTGGGGATCAAGTAGTAAGGTAGCACCTTTTCCTTAAAATGTTATGGGTCTACTCCCTTTGAACATTTGAATGTATGGTCTCTATCTACACCAAACCAAATTTTAGTCATGTAGTTGTTCAAGATATGTCGTGGAATGCAAACAATGGAAATAGATAACAAGTCATTAAACCATTGACCAAATCTGTGTCATTGAATGGAGCATTAGTGAAATCTCGAATACTCTTCCATGGATCAAAATTATTTGCTTCAACTTGTTTATTAGCAGGGGCTGGAAAACTGTGTCCCTTTATTGGTTACCACTTCCACATGGTAAATTCCAAAAGAAAGTACCCAAAAATGAAAAATCCTCCTAAGTTATGTGTATCTTTGTTGAATTGAAATAAATCATCCATTAAAATAGTTACATCAATTCAACTAAATGCCTTATACACAAAATTCCGCAACCGAAATGGTTTCTAAGGTGTTCAGTGTACTTTCTCATTTCCTGATCGACAATGATCTCAAAGTAAATATTGACTTGGGGGTTGTTGATGTCCACAATCACAACCCCATTTCCTCCATGCTTGTCTCCATAGCACTCATATAGAATCAGTTATGTGCAATTTCTACTCCTCTTGTGCTCCCTGTGAAATAATGTAAAGACGTCCTCGTTGGTCATGGATAGTCCTATCAAGTAGTGGATGCCATCAACATGGATTGGGTATTGGAAATCGATCCATAATGAATGGTCATGTACGCTTTCAATCATAATTTTTTTTCATTTGATAACTTCATGAGTGGTACCAACAACTAGTAAATCTTTCAGGTTCGTCATCGTCCATTATAATAATTTAAAAAAGAATTTATAATAATTTATGTTGTATATATGGTTTTGAAAATATCTTGTATATATTTTTATGTAAAATATATATATATATAT
>LPNX010893349.1:46349-63348 GCA_001517045.1 Pseudotsuga menziesii | reverse complement strand
GGATATGGAGTTTATAAAACAAAATAATAGAGACTAATAAAAGGAGAAGGAAGCAAGAATTGTTGCAGCAAAACAAAAAAGATAAGAAAGGCTTCAAAGAGTGATAGAGAAGCGAGAAAAATAGCACTAAAAATAGATGGCGAGGCATGAAAGGGAACAACGTCTACAAAGTGAAGGATGGAGTATCATTCCAAATGAATTATATCTACTTGTAGATAATCCACAACTCTTTCAAGACCTCATAAACACCCATCTCCCTCAATTCCATCTACATGGTGTACCTCCTCAAATAACTCCTGCAAGTGCAAGGTCCTATGCGCCAAATGTCAGTGCAACACCTCTAGTCAATATAGGGGTGTTTAACACAAGTTATAACTATGGCTTTTCAATCCCCTAATGGATGCAATGTGGAAAATAGATTCATCCTAGTATGGGAAAATAAAACCAATATATTCAAGCCATCTTTGGAAGCTCAACAAGTTTAGGCTATGCATACTTGGATGAGTAAGATGCAACAAACTCAGTAGGTTTAGGAATTGCATACACTCCATATCATCAAAAATAGAGATATAATATACTTAGCCTCACCGCATGGAATGTGTATTTTGTTACAGATGCATTTTTTGGATGTTTCTCTAATTGTGTATTTAATCGGTTTTCTCTAACCATCTTTGCAAAAAATATTGCAAGTCTTATGTAAGAATCCTCTCTCCTAATTCCTAGAGAGATCGAATTTTATTTAACCATTTTTCTTTATCATTGAAGATAATTTATCTATGTAGTCATAATGTAAATGCAGCAATGGTTACCTGATAACGGGCACCCATTAATTTTTGGAATGTGCAAGAAAAAATTACTTTGGATGGAAAACAAAAGTACAACAATGTGTTCCAACAAGTTCCATGTTTGGGAAAATGTTTATCTTTGATAAACAAATTGTTGCAACTTGTCACTATTATGGAAGAATCCTCTCACATAAGTTGTAGAGAGGTCAAATTTTGTTTAATCAATTTTCTCTATCAACAAAGATAATGTATCTATGTACTGCTAACATAAATTCAACAATGGTTACATACGAATCATCGATGAATAACTTTTGGAATGTACAAGGAACATTTGTCTTGGAAAATCCNTCAACAAAGATAATGTATCTATGTACTGCTAACATAAATTCAACAATGGTTACATACGAATCATCGATGAATAACTTTTGGAATGTACAAGGAACATTTGTATTGGAAAATCCAACAAAGAATAAAACAAATTGTTGCAACAAGTGGTACATTTGGGAACTTGCTTGTCTTTACAAAAAACAGTTTCAAATTTTAATTCTTATGGAAAAAACCTCTCACATGTTGTTCATTTTTCCACCTATACGAGCCACGTTGANACAAGTGGTACATTTGGGAACTTGCTTGTCTTTACAAAAAACAGTTTCAAATTTTAATTCTTATGGAAAAAACCTCTCACATGTTGTTCATTTTTCCACCTATATGAGCCACGTTGAGGGCACATTGGAACTCAAAATACCACCACATGGAAACGCCATGCATTCCCTACCATGCAACACTTTATTGTGCTTTTAATGACCACATCTACCACCCTTTTCACCCTTTCTCCCAACATCTGTCTAAGCCCCCATTCATTCTTGTCTAGTATGGTTGAATATACTTCTATGTTCTAATCTAATAAATAACATAAGGATATGATATCCTATGTCAACCAAATCATATCTAATGGTAGATATTTGGAAGGCAAGTCCAACATTGCTTTGCACATATCATAATCAACACTATGATATGTTCCTTCAACCCACTATGATTTTCATAGATCTTCCACAACCCTTCCTTAAACCTAATACAATTGGAATACATGATATATGGATTTCCCCTTTGTGAATTGTTTTTGGAATTCAAAACTGTCAAAGACATTTACAATGCAAGTTCACTTTGGCATGTTTTCACAAACCAATCTAAAAGCTACAATTGATGGAAAGAGAGGTGGATACAATTTCCTTCTCCACAAGTGGTATCAAGGATTATGCCCTTTGTCACAAGTTTGTTGCAACTTTCACCTAAGGTAGAAAGAGCACTATTTGATTAAACCTATGCACTATCAACCATACCCAAAAAAATTGCTCAACAATAATATATAATCAATCTTATTCACAAGGTTTGAGAGAACCATGCATTTACAGCTTCTACCGTTGGTTCATTTATCTCTATAGTTCCAAAAGTCCAACATTCAAGGACTTCCCACAATTGAACTCATCTGAATTGGGAGTACAAGGTTAACTTCACACAATTTATAAGTCCAAAAGAACACAATTTCCTACACAATTCATTGCAGTGGTGCAAGGNTCAAGGACTTCCCACAATTGAACTCATCTGAATTGGGAGTACAAGGTTAACTTCACACAATTTATAAGTCCAAAAGAACACAATTTCCTACACAATTCATTGCAGTGTTGCAAGGGTTTCTAAATGTTAAAAAATACCCTAAACCAACTTATCAACATTTCCATAGAATGGACAATGCTCAATTACTCCACAATGGATTGGTTCTCACATTATTATAGGTTGGAATGTAAGGGTTCTTAGGGTATCACAACCCGAGAGAGAACCAACCACAATAGGAATGCATGAAAATTCCATAAAAAAACACATTNGGATTGGTTCTCACATTATTATAGGTTGGAATGTAAGGGTTCTTAGGGTATCACAACCCGAGAGAGAACCAACCACAATAGGAATGCATGAAAATTCCATTAAAAAACACATTTTTTCTCGATTTAACCATTTAACAGTCTTGGGAGAGGGTCAAATCAAATGCACATGCACATATAATCGAATAATTTTCCCATTTAACCACTATAAAGTGACCGAGGAGAGAAACAAAACAAAAATTTACCGAATTAACCACACCAACAATTCACTGCTTGATAACCGAGCCGGAGATAAAATTTACATTATTAACAAATCATTCATAGCCACACACAATACCATTTTTACCAAACCATTAACCAACCTTAAACAACATTGCCACGGAATATGACAATTCTCAACAAGTCAAACTACCAAGGTTATCACATTGTTACAGGTTTGCATGTAAGGGTTATAAGGGTGTCAAAACCCTGGAGAGAACCAACCACAATAGGAATGCATGCAAATCCCAAAAGAAGAACACACCATTTCTTTTCCATTTAACCATTGAGCATTCTCATAGGAAGGACAAAACACACTTAGCAGATCCGAAGCATATTAGAGAAAATTCACAACATTAACACACCATTCACATCCAAATACAACACCATTTTTTCTAAATGTCATGACCAAGGCCTAACTCATTTAATCCCTATGGGTTAAGGAGAAAATTATTAATTCATTTTGGATTAACTTTTCTACATTAAAGTTGCAAATGATCCTAAGTTGTTTTATATCCTTTATTTTTCATTATGAATTAATATGGATAATGTGAAGTGAGGTGGATAGGGTGGAAGATGATGATAGTGGATAGGTTGAGAATTTTGGAAAGCTATAAAAGGGAATAAACTCGGCAGGATGACACACTTAGTCAAATAGAATAATTCTTGGACTTTGGAAATCTTTCCGAAAAGGAGAAAATATTCCAAATCTAAAAATCCATGTAAAGTAGGCAAGTATGCAAAGCAGGAAAGCATTGGATTTTGGGTAGAAAAGATGGAAAGTGGGTAAAATCAATGAAACAGGGTAAAAGAAGGATAAAAGCAGGGAAAATATAGAAAAGTAGGAAAAGCGTAAAGAAATCAAGGAAAAAGAAGCAAAGCAAGAAA
Source organism: Pseudotsuga menziesii (assembly GCA_001517045.1). Classification (NCBI taxonomy): domain Eukaryota; kingdom Viridiplantae; phylum Streptophyta; class Pinopsida; order Pinales; family Pinaceae; genus Pseudotsuga; species Pseudotsuga menziesii. The sequence goes on along the minus strand of LPNX010893349.1, from coordinate 59,537 downwards.
GAAGGAAAGTCAAAGACAAAGCAAAGGCACAAAGCAACTTTCCTATACAACTCATGAGGGCTCATTGGACAAGTAGGCTTGCTCAAGAGGATTCCTCTTTTATAAAAATATGCAATAGTGCACCTCTTACATCTTTTTTCATTCTAGTCATTTGAAATGAGAGCTTTTGCTTATTAGACTTAGGGAGATGCGCCTCTAGTCTCACCTAGAAGGTGTGTCACTACTCCTCTTATTGTGATATTCAAGGATTAATGGGATTCAGAAATTAATGGAGGTTTAATTGCATGTTATGAAGTTTATTCCATCATGTTCAATATCACTTCATAGTGATTGAGGACCTCCCATTCGATTCTTAGTAAAATTCTAGTCTCTTCTCTTCTTTCTGATAATTCTTGGTTTCATGAGGCCATGCATGAGTTCTATGTGATCGGTATTTCTGATTTCCCATCATATATTTGATGTAATTATGCATCTACAAAAATTTTATGAAATTTGATTTAGTTTGGTCAAGTTCCATGCCAGTTTATGTTACCTAGTCTAGATTGCTATGCAATTTCTACTAGTTTACTAATTATTCACATAAGTCAGCATAAAATCAATGAATATATTTGATATTTGTTCTTAATTATTACTAATATGAAAATTATGAATTTCGATGTCTGAAACTTAGAATACATGACCTCCTTTAGGTGTTTCGAAATCCCAGAATTGTCCCCTTTTGAGCAGTCCTAGTAACTAGTTTTGCTGGTGTGACACCCTAACCTTCCCAAATATGTTATTAACCTGCATAAAATATTTATTACTGTCATTTAATATTATATAATATATATTAAATCTTTCCCAAGACACATTCCTTCACCTTTGGTCTCTAGGAAGTGAATGGTGAAGCTTCTAGTTTCCATATGTCGGGGTGCGAGGAACCTGGAACTAGACTTCAGCCTTACTGATGTTTGAAACCTCAATGTTCCCTATACATTGTGCATAGGAATCTGAAATAGCATAATCCTTCCCCTTTCCTTGGTTTTGCACCTACCTCCTTGATCCTTGTGCACTTGTTCAGTACAAATTCCCCTTTTTACATTATTTGTTTCAGATTCTCTGATAAGAGGGAGTTAATCACCAATAAAATATGATTGGATCATTACAGTGGTATCAGAGCATGGTCCTCTACACTTGTGAGCAGTAATACGAAGCTCCATAGACTCACAGTTGAAAACATATTGCATATTACATTCACAACTTTGTAGTCATGAAGTTAGTCCCAGTTATTGAATATGAAGACTTCGTGCCATATGAAGAAGAAGTCATCTACATAGATGGATGCCTCCCACGAGATGGATATTTTTACTTTTGCAACACAATATTTGAAGAGGAAATTATTATTTTTCCACCAAGTTCTAAATTTGTTAATGATCGAGTAGATCCAAGAAGGGCCCAAATAGACGATCATACAATGGATTCAACCACTTCCTATTTGATGAAAATTTTTGGATCCTCTTCACGGGGAGTCTCCAATAATTTTGATCCTAAGAAAACCAAGATGGAAGTTTCATTATATTTCTTGGAGAATCAAAAGCCAATGACAACCAATCCTCCAAAGGCTAAGTGCATAAATCTTAGAGAGGAAGAACCAGGTAGCACCTCTAATGAATGCGTTGATGAGGAAGAAGAAGAAGGGCATGCTTTCCCAAGTCATCTATAAGGGAAGGATTAAGAGTATATGCAAATTTTTAATCCCTTGGAATAATTCCATCTTGTGAAGGATCATATTTGTGAACCACACCAATTGCGTGGATCACTAAAGGAGAATGAAGAGAATATCATAGCAGCCAAGGATCTTTTTGTTGATGCCAATGCTTTGGTGTCAAGATATTTTTGGAGAGATTCAAAAGAGGGATGGAAAGGAGAATATTTATTGCGAGATTTCAAAACTCTCAAAGAAGCAATGTCCAAGATAAAGGAAAACTACATGAATTTTCTCTAAGATAGGAATCATCTTCTTGAGGTGACCAAAATTAGGNATTTATTGCGAGATTTCAAAACTCTCAAAGAAGCAATGTCCAAGATAAAGGAAAACTACATGAATTTTCTCTAAGATAGGAATCATCTTCTTGAGGTGACCAAAATTGGGTGGGTGGCCATTGATGGCTACATGGAACAATATATATGTATGTATGTGTGCATGCATGTATATGTATATGGTGTTTTGTTATATAAAAAAATAAAAATATAACATATATATATCATTAATGTTAATACTAATTTTATTAATTAATTAATTAAATCAAGAGACATGCCTCTTAATAAAGGCACGATGGGATTATATATGACCCATCATTGTAAATGTAATATTATCACTTATCTTATCAAATATATTTTACTATCTATACATGGATTATTTATTTTATTTACATTGAATTTTCTCATATAAACAGAGTTCCTATGTTCCATGCTTAAACTTTAGATCAACCATTTTAGTGGCTAGGTCAAATTATTAACCAAAAGAAAATTGGCTTGAATTAGCCAACAATGAAATTGGCATGTAAGTCCATCTCAAGTGCAACAATTAAAAACAGAAATTAAAACTAAAAGGTGGCTTCAATGAGCATATCTCCAACTGCACATTGGTGGAGTAATGCAATAAATCAAAAGTAAAAGGATAATCCAAAATAAGAGTCGATGAGTGCAAAACAGACATTTTAATTTGAGAGTCCACAATGAATGACTACAAAACAAAAAGTTTACATTGCCAAATTATGGTTTATATGGACATTACCTTAAAATTTAGGATGCCCACCAAGTATAAGATTCAATAGATTTCCTCCTTGCAATTGTGCCCCCAAGACAAATTCCTTGACGTTTTTTTATGTATTCCAACCAATCCCATCCAATTATGAATTACTACTTGCAACCAAAAGAAAAATATCATAGTTTCCTTACCCTATGATAATTGAAAGGTGAAATGTGACATATTAACCCTTTTTCACAACCCTGCTTGATCCCATATAAATTAGGCAGTTCTTTTGTTTAGATAAAGTTCACAGATAGTGAGAACTAACTGATTGCACATTGTATTATAAAAATGATTTTACCATACTTTTCCATGCGACTAAGATGTGGTCCAGAGGGTAAACACAATAAATTTCACTAGTTTAGTTAGAAATATGATAAAATATGAATTGAAATGATGAATTTTAAAGGCCCTTAGTCACCATTGAAGAAATGAATCATTGGATGGAGAAATACACCAATTCTACTTCTATATGATATGCATGTACATAGTATATAATAGAATATAGATCTTGGTGGTTTAGTTAATTTTCTATCACGTTACGGGATCTACCAACCATGCTAAAGCTTTTTTTTCATATTCTTATAACCGTAAAATAAATAAAGATATTACTGCATAACAACTTACCCCTTCATAAAGATCCATTTTTAGGCAATATTCACAAGGAACTTTATTCATGTAATAGTTACCCCTTGAAGCCAACACAACACAGTGGATTTTGTTAGGAAACATTAACAACCCATCCTCATAGATGAAATATTTCATGTATAGGGATTTTTTAAAAACTTTTGGTTACAAACCAAGAAAAATAAAGCATGTATATGATTGGCACTATAGTTTGCAAACAAAATACATCTCAAACTCTTGAAAAGATGGAATATAAATACAACTTTTTCTTGTTAATTTCCTCGAATAGTGTTTTTCATGTGATTTTTTTTGTTTCTCTAGCTTGTTTATCTAGGAGTCTTGCATAAAATGTTTTAAATAAATTGTTAACATGTGTCTATATGACATCCCAACCAAATGGTAAAGTTCCAATTGAATTCAAACATAAAATTGGTGCTTGGAAACCAAATGGTGTATTTAAGTTCCATGCTAGTTGGGGTTTGAAGTTGGGGGGCTATATGTGTATCAGGGTTTGAAACTAGGTCATTGGCATGCCAATGCCAGATCACCATAGCTAGAAATATGATATATATAAAATTTTATAATTGCAACTTTAGATGAAAATTATGTTAATTGTCTTTTTAATTTGACAATGGTGAATGAGAACCTAGAAGAAATTGGTAGTGACTTAGTTGTTAACAATTGGCTATAAAATATGGGAAATGTTGATAAGCAATTGCTAAAGTAAATCGGAAATTTATTTGGAACCTAAAACTATTACTGAAAAATCTCAAAAGTATTGTAGCTAGTGAAAACCAACATTTTTTAAGACTAAAAAATGGTATATATCACCATATAGAAGCAACAATAATTATTTACAAGTGTGGGGCCTTTTGATCAGATTGTAAACATTGACACCCATTATTTGCATAGCCTTAATTTTTTAAGTATACGTGCACTATTAGGAATGTGCGAGACACACAAATCCAAAGAGTATCCATTAATGGTGCACAATGTGTATTTTTATTTTGACAATTTAATAAAAAACAATACAAAATCCCAAATGCGGATTTTTTNTAGGAATGTGCGAGACACACAAATCCAAAGAGTATCCATTAATGGTGCACAATGTGTATTTTTATTTTGACAATTTAATAAAAAACAATACAAAATCCCAAATGCGGAATTTTTTTATCATTTGACCCGTCTAGAACTAACTCAAGTCCTACACCCTGTAGATGTGTTCAAAGTGGCAACAAATTTTAGCTCTCTTGATTTATGATCCAGAATAAACAAACTTTTCTTGTTTTTACTTGCACTGAAGTGTGATTGGAGGTAACATTGTTGCCTAGATAAAATCAAATAGATATAATGAGTTTGTTATTGGGGAAAGCAAAGAACTATTGTATCTAACAAGATTTTGAAAAAGTTGGAGTAGGAAATCAAAACAAGAAAATGAACACACTAAAAAACAAAAGTATAGAATCGACAACCCTTTCAAATATATAATGTAAGTGCTTTGCTACTACTTTCCTATCTTATATTAGTTTTGTTTTAAATTCAAATTTTGGTGCCAATGGAGGAGAAGAATCATGGAGTTGGTAAAAGGTCATGGGAGGCTTAGTGTTCAATAGTCCTCTTACTTGGATCTAGTAGCAGGTCATGGGAGGCCTAGAATTCATAAGTAAGTTTAATATGTTTCATTAAGTTTTAATGTTTAGAAAAGTTTCCTTGATATTAAGGTGATATGTAAGACTTTACACAACCATAGTATGAAGTCAAGGAACTTCCTAGGAAAGTATAAAGTTAATTTGTATACATGGCACTCCTTTTTGGCCTTATAGTTATCTTGATTNGTAAGACTTTACACAACCATAGTATGAAGTCAAGGAACTTCCTAGGAAAGTATAAAGTTAATTTGTATACATGGCACTCCTTTTTGGCCTTATAGTTATCTTTATTTTGTATATTCTAGCATTTTTTCACTCATATAATAAGTGTGTTTTAAAATAAGAAAATTTCCCTAAACTGGGTCTTATAAGAAAACAAGCCAACAATAAATTCTTATGAGTTGGAATTCAAGAACCAATAGAATTTCAATAAAATTAGTCAACCATGATGGTTGACTTGACATATTTGTCATAAAAAAAACTACTTTATTTGTTCGTATTTTCAACATATCTCCCTATGTTTTTCTCAAATTTCAAATGGGAGGACTCATTGGATGTGGAATTTAATTCCGCATCCAACGAGTACCCACACATCATATTTTTTATAGACCCCGCTACCCTAAAAACAAGAGATACATGAAAAAACATGATGATGACATCATCATCATGTTTTTTCAGGTATCTCTTGTTTTTGGGGTAGTAGGGTCCGTCAAAAGCATGCAGTGTGGGTACTTGTTGGATGTAGAATTAAATTCCTCATCCAACAGGCCCTCCCCTTCGAAATTTGAGGAAAAACACAGGGATATATGTTGAAAATACAAACAAAAAAGTAGTTTTTTCTTTCTTCCTCGAAAATTAATAAATATTATTTTATTATTTTAACTATTATTTTATTATTTTCCTTAGGAGGCCCATTTTATACCTCAAATTTCCTCTAATAGGATAGTCTTGTCATTTTGTATATTATCTTGAAGTTTGCATATTTTCTCAACCATTTCCTAAAAATTAAAAGTTTTAATGAATATCTTTTGAAAACATCAGAGGGAAAACCGACCTCCTCTTAATAATAGTATGACTCATATAATGTGTTTAAAAGTAAAAACCTCCATTTCCAGTTCTTGCTATTTTTTATATTTGAAGTTTGCATATTTCCTCAACTTAAAAAAAAAGTCTCAATGAATATTTTATAAAGGGAAAACTGACGTCCTCTTGATAAGAGTGTGGAGTAGTTGCATTATTCCAAAAGAATAAGGGTAGATTGAACTAACTAAGATGCAATCACAAGAAGTCCCTTTGATATCATATCCTAAAGGTTAACCTTGTTATGTCCCATCGAAAATTTTGATAAAAAAACACCTTGATACATCTACTTATGATGATACAATATTTTGGACTCTATGATTAATGATAAATGATTCCTCCTTAATAAAATAGGTATTATTCTTCTTAAGGTCCGATAGAACAAAGTTGGTCTAAATGGACATTAATCATCATCATCATCATCATCATCAATATGATTATGATATTTTCTAGAACATGTGCCATGTTACATTGATATTTCCAAATGCATTAATACTTACAATTGACATTAGATAGAAGTATGAAAAGACAAAAAAAGATGTATGTAACATTGTTAGAGTTTTGTTGAAGTTTTTAGTCCATAATTGTAAAGAAGTTATTTCTTCACAATAATCCTTTGCGAAATTATTGGATAAACATCCTACATATTGCTTTTTTTATGTGAAGTGAACACATGATGGAATACAAATTTTGCAAGTCAATGCAAAGATGGAAATGTTGGTGATGAAATACAAGTTTTACATGGTAGTGAAAAGATCGAAATACTGGTGTAGAGAATACTACATGTTGAAAAACATATTAACTCATATGTCCAACAAGTTAAAAGGTTGAACATAGATTGTCGAAGAGTTGTACATGATCCTTTGCCTCAATTGGGTATGGAAAAATGGCTAAGGCATCATATGGGTATGGAAAATGGTCAACCCCCATGATTACTATGCAACATAGTTTGGAACCCCTTAGCTTCTCTTCTTTGGATGTTACTTATATGTTTTTTCTCATTCCATTACTACGCAACATAGTTTGAAACTTCTTAGCTTGTCGTCTTTGGTTGTTACTTATATTTTTTTCTCATTCAATTTGCAATTTCATCTCCATTGACTATTATTACTTTGTTGGTCCTTCTAACTATATTTCCTTCGATGGTATTTCTAGCTATAATTCAAGGCCTCTTGATGTTTACAACCAATGTATACTTTGCCCAAACCCTTTCTAATTCATTTCCTTTGTTGGTCCTTCTAGCTATAGTTCATGGCCTCTTGGTGTTTACAACCAATGTATACTTCACCCAAACCCTTTCTAATTCATTTTTCTTTCTTGCAATCAACTAGATGTGACAACTCTGTTAAGTGATTAGGAATATGGCAATGTCTACACTTAAATGAAACACTTTGTACACTAGTTTTTTTGTTCTTTCAGAATTGTTTGGTTGATTTTAGCACTTGACCATTTTTGCAATTTCCAAAAACCAAGGAATGTTCATTTCCAAAAACCAAGGAACGTGTATATTCATGTGTGTTCATTGAGATAATTTTCTCTTTTCTAACACATTTCATGAGATTATGACATCAATAGGTTCTTTTGTTGGTTTTCTCCCATAGTGTAAGCTTGTCTTATTGCTTTCTTTACCTTTAATAACTCTTAATCCATTTTTCTTGCTTTCTTTACCTTAAAAAACTCTTAATCCATTTTTTTAATCTTGATTCATCAATTATTCTATGGGATCATTGGATTTAGGTTGTTGAAGGGTTTTACAAACTTAAACTTATTTTGTTGTAGGTATATTATTCGTTATAGGTATACTAGTATAGATTCATCTTAACTTAGCTCTACCGAAGGCCAAGAGGGATAAAATCTCTTGAGGTGCAAACCCTTTTGAAGAAATTATAAACTTGTATGAAGGCATTATACATGTCCATATATAGTTTCTTGTATAAATTATTTGAAAGAGTTATATTTTGAAATGAAATAGATTTTTTATTTACTATGCTTTCTAAGATACAGAAAAACTTAGGAGAAATGAATTTTGTATGTGCGTGTAATATATATATATATATATATATATAATTGTTATCAAATTAAATCTCAACAAATACACATAATTGTTTCAAAACTTAGTAAGTTTTAAATGAAGATATATAAATAGGTGATAAGTCATTTGTTGAATTTGTGTAATGGATTTATTAAAGTTTGATTTTGATTATATGGAACGAAAGATAAGAATACTTGAAATTTCTCATATTTGATGATGTTGATGATGATGGTTAATGTCCCATGAGACCAAACTTTGGTCTATCGGACCTAAATAAATGAATTATTTAGTTTGTTTTAAAATTGTATTTCTATGCTCAAAGAGCTTGGACAAAAGCGCCTCGAGCTCACTATAATTTTGACAAGTTAATAGGCTAGGAAGGTCAGTATTGCAACAAAGATTATGAAATTGACATCTAATGTGGGTGTACGCAGGGCACTCTAAGAGGAAGTGATTTCCATCCTCAATGTTCATATTCTCACAGAGATGACAGATCCTTTCCACCCATGGTGTTTTAGGAACTTCCCAACGACCTAATTCACTATGGAGCTCATGAGAGTTCGTTCTTATCTTGGATATATATTAATTTTTTTCTTTGAACTAGTTAAAACAGAGAAATACTTTTGATCTTCTAGAGTAGGGTTGATGATCTCTTTATAATATCTTAATTTTATTTTAGCCTCTAAATCTTTCTCACACCACATTTTCTCTTTAAACTTAGAAGTAACAATATTTTTAATGTTATTAATATTTTGCAATGCAGCAGTTTCATCGATCTCCCAATGGTTTAACCAGGCCCCGGTACCTTAATACCAACCTTGCTTGAGCCTTAGGTGATTTTGGTTAGAATTTAAAGCTAGCTTAGGAAGTCTTTGGTCTCCCATGTTATTGATTTTGTGCTTGTATAATAGGACCCTAGTCATAGTTAGGCTTTAGATAAGGGAAATACCCACTTCTATAAGGAGAATAGGGTAGGGTTTATTGCTTTTCATTTTGAGGTTATACGTTATAAAACACTTTTCAATTTGATCAATATTTCTCCAGGATTCTCTAGAGATGCTGCAACCCCAAACCTCACACCCATACAAGATAATAGGAGTGACTAAAGTTTCAAAGAGGAGCTTATTTTTATCCCACATCACAAGGTTTGCTGCTTTACAATTATTTTCGAGACCAAAATAAGCTTCGCACCCTCTATTAATCCTTTTCTCAATGCTATAGTTCCATTTGAGCTTGTGATGAATACCAGTGCCTAAGTATTTGTAAGAAGACACTTCCTCCAAGTTGCTATTGTGATACAAAAAATTAGCATAAGTGTCCTTTTTGGATTTGATAATCATAACTTTTGTTTTGTCAGTGTTAACAGTCATACCCATGATAGAGCAAAAATCCTTAAGAAGTCTTAGCTGCTTATCAAGATCGGATGGACACCTGGCCAAAAGAACAATATCATCAACATAGAGAAGAAGGATGATGACTATTCAAGCTAAGATCGTGCCAGCACAATTGATTCCTCTAAACAACCTTCTAGCTTATCGATGCAAATGCCAAATAGGGTAGGGGAGAGGGAGAAACCTTGTTTAACTACGATATTACACTTAATATCTTTTGGCCACCCCTTGTTTCTCTTAAAATTGGCAATGACATTCTCGTATAACCTTATTGCGGCAGATCTCAACTCGAAAGGAGCCTTTAGCTCTTCTAATATGTTCCATAGGTTGTTTCTAGGCACCGTATCGAAAGCCTTTCTAAAGTCCACAAAGCAACAAAAGAGATTGGATTTATCATTACAACATTCCTCCACAATGATACTGAGCGTAATGAGGTGGTCTATTGTTGAGTGTTTCGTTTTAAAAGCCGCTTGGCCTTTAGCTCGCTTACCTTCACTTTCCAAAATAATACCATATAACTTGGCTAAGAGAGGGCTAATCATAATTGTCTGATAAGTAGAGGGGTTATTTGTATCCCCACTTTTAAAAATAGGGATAATGAGGCTTTGAGTCCATGGTTTAGGGAACCCTTGTTTAACTGCTTGATTGAATAGCTTGTGGATGTGAGGGATAAGGACAAGACCTCGAGTTTTTAAGATTTCTGCTTGGTAACCTTCAATATCCTTAGCTTTTCCATTTCAAATCAAATTGAAATTTGATATACATTTACATAAATTTATTTTACAATTTAGTTAATTTAAATTTAGTTCAACATATTTTTTATTTTATAATTTTTTTTAATATTTTTTAAATAAACATATGGTAGACACTAACTTAGGCTATAGAAAGGAAGGGCCATTTAGAAGCTTTCTTAGAACTTGTTTTATTAAAATAATATATAACAATTTTAAATCTGGATTTATTAAGCGAACCCACTTTTTGAGTTGTAAAAATTTTCAAAGTAAATTTTTTATTATACATGAAATAATATATATAACACCTGACTAATGTTATGTAAGAAAAAAACTAATTAATTGATATAGATTTAATATTTTAATGTGCTATGAGAAAAAAACTAATTAATTGATATAGATTTAATCTTTTAATGGGCTATGATGTACCTATCTTTCAAAGGGCTAAGTAAATTTTTTATTATACATAAAATAATTTATATATATATATATATAGCACCTGACTAATGTTATGTAAGAAGAAAACTAATTAATTGATATATATTTAATCTTTTAATGGGCTATGATGTACCTATTTTTCAAAGTGCTCTTTCTTGTTGGAAAAATGTAATTACTCGCAGATCTATACCTGACTCTCAGCTGACTTTGTCAGAGTCTGTATCAATCAAGATCTTGTCGATCAGTCTGAGAAGAGGGAAGAGTCCATGATTCGACAATGTAAACCAGTCAAATTTATTTCTGAAGCTAAGTTGTTAGGTAGATAGTTATTACAGTCTTTACTAGTGAGTCAGTCGACCCATGTAGAAGCAATTTTCAGGTTGCCTATAAATAGAAGAAGAAATTTGTAAATCAGTTTACACACACACAATAAAGAGGAACTCAGGGTGAGAAAAGAGAAGTCAAAGCTCAAACTTCTGTGTAAGTGATTCAGTCGAATATCTGAAGCTCTGTAAAAGGGCAAGTCTCGACCGACAAGTTTAGACCAACAAGTCTAAACCGGCAAGTTTAGACCGACAAGTTTGTAATACTTTGTTATTTCCGCATAGTTAAATATATGAAATAATTTATGGTTGAATGCATGTAAATGTCTTTTACCAGTACTGTTAGGTGAAATATCAAAGAACCCATAAATTTCTCATCGCGTGAAAGTTCCAGGTTTTATGGCACATTGGTTGAATCAAGTCTTCCTACATATTTGGGCATATGTTTTTATAAGTTCTTTGGATTTGTTAATGTGTCCATTTTTACTTTATCTTACTCACAGGTGAAAATCATTTGTAATTTATTAAGTCTCTTAGACTAAGAAAAATAATCTGTAGATTTCGACCAAAGTGAATTGACAAGGTCAGTTGTGTGAGCTGACTTGAGAGGTCGGTTCACAGGTGAAAATCATTTGTAATTTATTAAGTCTCTTAGACTAAGAAAAATAATCTGTAGATTTCGACCAAAGTGAATTGACAAGGTCAGTTGTGTGAGCCGACTTGAGAGGTCGGTTGAGTCAGCCGACTTGAGTGTTCAAAGAGGTGAGCCGAATTGAGAAGTGAAAGAAGTCAACCGACTTAGAACCGACAAGTAAGTCGAAGTAAATCAGTCGGGCAGAAAGTCCGACCAAATTTGATAGACTTGTCTAGTGGGGAGNCCGAATTGAGAAGTGAAAGAAGTCAACCGACTTAGAACCGACAAGTAAGTCGAAGTAAATCAGTCGGGCAGAAAGTCCGACCAAATTTGATAGACTTGTCTAGTCGGGAGATAGACAAGTTTCACCTGACAAGTGAAAAAGAAAAAGAGGTCGGCGTGAAAAGTGAAAATTAAATTTTAATATCGACTGAGCCCTAAAGTCAAGTTTAGTCGGCTTGGTTTTGGCTAACTCGTATCAAAGCAAGGTTTATATTAGAGCAAGGTTTATATCAACGCAAGATTTAGGAAAGAAATCTTGTCTTAAAAGGTGGAAATTTAATTTTCTAAGGAAAGTTAATTAAAAATTAAAAATGGCTTCCACTTCTGGTTCATTGCAAACTCCAATTTTTACAGGAAAGAATTTTGAATATTGGTCTTTAACAATGAAGGCTTTATTCAGAGGTCAAGATTTCTGGGAGATAGTCCATCATGGTTATGCAGAACCAACAGGCATGACAACATATAACAATCTCACACAGGCTAAGAAAGATGTCTTGAGAGAACAGAGGAAGAAAGATGGAAAATCTCTATTCTACATACATCAAGCTATGCATGAGAGCATACTCTGAAGNCATATAACAATCTCACACAGGCTAAGAAAGATGTCTTGAGAGAACAGAGGAAGAAAGATGGAAAATCTCTATTCTACATACATCAAGCTATGCATGAGAGCATACTCCGAAGAAGAGCAGCAAAAACTAATGCTAAGCAAGCATGGGATACATTGGAGACTGCCTATCAAGGTTTGGATAAGGTAAAGACATCCAAGCTGTAGATTCTGAGAAGAGATTTTGAATCTCTGTCTAGGAAAGATTCAGAGAATGTAGACACATTTTACACCAGAGTTGTTGGGTTGATAAACCAACTGAAATCTCATGGACAATCCATAGAAGACTGAAGGGTTGTTGAAAAAATTCTCAGAAGTCTTCCCCCAAGATTTGAAAACTTGGCTGTGACCTTAGAGGAACACACAGACATGATGACATTTACCATTGATGAGTTCCAAGCTTCACTCATCAATCATGAGCACAGACTCAACAGAACACAAACATCATTGGAACGTGCATTCACATCACAGTCATCCATAAGCCATGGTAGAGGCAGGGGGAGAAACAACTTCAAAGGCAGAGGAAGAAGTTATTCAAGAGGAGGATGAGGCAGAAGTCCTGCAAATGTCAGTGGCAGAGGAGATAATCAGAACCCAAGTCAT
>LPNX010893349.1:19779-34789 GCA_001517045.1 Pseudotsuga menziesii | reverse complement strand
TTAGATTGTTTATTTCTATTGCATATTGGAGAAGATTGATTTCTGGAGTCTAGCTATCTGTTGTGGTACCCCAAGCCATAGGAATTTCTCTCCGTAACAGTATGGGGTGATTAAGCTTCAAAATATATATGAAAGGCTCTACTTGGATAGAATTGAGGAAAGCTCGGGATATAAGGCTCATAAAACTTAAGCATGGAGCTGGCATAAGGATCAATACGGTAAGAAAACGTATGAAATGCAATTAAAACATGATATAAACAGGAATCCCTGTGGGATATGTGTCATAATTATAAAGCCTTGATGGAAACATGAATTCCATAAACAAGCAAGGATCTAAGCACACAATTAACCTCACTGGGAATTGCAGAGAATTCGCATAAGGAGAGAAGAAGAAGAATTAATGAACACAAATTAATGAATGATCAATAAATGATAATTGATATTATTACAATGGTAATACATCCTTATAAAGGATATTTGAGTTGATGGAAGACAACTCATTGCTAGCTCATAAATCAGACTTACCAAATATGATAAACCCCCATAGGTGGCTAAGGCACTTCCCAAATCATGAGTGAGTTGTCAAGAGTGATGGAAAAAACATGCTAATCCTGGAATATGGAGAGAAAGACATGGAGGGTGGGTTGGAAACAAAAGATATCAATTTCCTAGTTAACTAGCTTTACCTTATCCATAGAAAAGCTGGATAAAAGCATAATAAGGCGGGATTTGCAGGAAAGCGCAATTACTAATTCTGGGATTCCATAAAGTGGTCAAGATCAATCCAGAATCAGAAATAAAGCATTCCTGAGGTATAGATGGCATGTGTTGACTTTAAGGTGCAAGTGGATGCCAACTAATTGGCTAGTGGGTAGGAATTTAATCAAATAATGATTAAATATTTTGTCCTGAGTTATGAGAAGGGGTTTAATAATATTCCCAACACCCCCCTTTAAGTCTGAATTTATGATGGTATGTCAAAATATAGGTGTATATAGGGCCCAAAAATAAGGCTATGGTCACCCTTTAACAATTTTTCATGTCCAAAAAGCTGAGGAAAGAGGCAAAACCACATGGAGAAAATTCTCCCTCAAGAAAGGACATGAGAGGAAAACCAAAGATGTTGGTGATGTCTGGAGGAATCTTCTTCTTGGTAAGAAGAGAAATCTGCTCACCTGGATCAAGGACAGCTGCAGGATGGAAACTAGGACCATGTAGAACAACTGAAATCCAATGATGTGAAAGCTCTTGAGAGTTGTAAATAGCTCCATATAGGTGAAATAAGAGTCCAAGCGAATGTATGAGGTATCCAACTTCATTTACACAGAGAGGATGTATGCAACTGATCATGTAGGAACATAGAGAAGGAATATGATCAAATAGTATGAATGCATGGGCTCCATGGGTTGATCTAGCTTCCAAAGAATCCAAAAGAACACATATAAGCATATCAATAGACTCATGGAAATACACTGATAATGAACCCTATGTAGTAGAAGTATGAAAGGAGGAAGTAAGCAGATGTTCAAAATCTGCAAAGTGGCTCTGAGGATGGATGCCAAGAACAAAGGTGGAGCTGCAGAAGCACCTCAGATCTAGTAATATAAGTGGAAAAACACTAATAGGACTTGATATGGCTAAGCAAACATCCTAAAAGTCACTGAGTTGTGCACAATCAATGAAAGAGTTATGCACAAAGTGTGAAGGATATGGCACATAGATCTTAGAATCTAAGATATAAGACATACAGAACAATGAAGGTCTGAGTGAATCATCATCAATAACAATAGAAACTCCATCTTTCACTTCTTTTTCATCATCAGTATATTCAAGAGATACAGAAAAAGTTTGCTCTTCAATATTTGCTTCTTCATTGAAGGAGGAAGCATTCGAATCAAAGAGGGTAGCAGTAACATGAACTGTATGAGAAACTTCTTCATCATAAATAACTGTATGAGAAGCAACATGATCTGATAACACCATCCTACAAAACTGCGCAAATTTTATTTAAATAGCATATCATCGAGTTCATTTGCTGAGTGTTCTGGAAGTTCTTTGGTATGTGCTCACTAGAAGCCCCACCCCAAGACACATCCCAAGACCAAAGCCAATGCCAAACATTAACTCTGATTCAAGCCACGCATCCTCTTGCTCTTCTATTTCCACAGTTGATTCCCAATCATAATCACGATCACAGCCACTACTTGATTCTAGGAAACAATTTTCAGAATCATGACAGTCCCGCTCACTTAAATCCAAGCAGCTTTCTACAGTCTTGTTTTCCTCTAGAATAACATCCAAAATGCAACGGCAGGTGCGCTTCCTTCTAGCAAGGAGTTGTAGAGTATGAGTTAGAATGATTGGGAAACCCAAGATCCCACCGGCTACGTAAATGTCCATAGTCGAGATGGACATGGAATAAAAGGACCATCCTGACGAGTACTCTAGCCGGTTGTTGCACTCCACAGTCCATTTTGTTGCAGGCATGAGATCTTTGCTTCGTCCCTAGTTTGTTTCCAGCATTCCAAATAGAAGAGGCTCGTTCCTCGGGAAGACTTCAAAACAGAGGAATGGTGTCGGTGCTGAGGTATGTGATTTCACCTTCTGATTTTTCTTCCACTTGATTCCATTGGAGCATGAGAAATGCGCTTGAAGACAGATGGAATCGACGCTCGTTGATAACTAGAGTCGTACTTTGATTGCTACGAGGTAAGAAATGGAGAGTTAAAGATTTGGGAATATTTAAGATTTCACTGATTCTGTAAGCATTCAATCTCATACATAATACCTTCATTTCGAGCCACAATTTCCTTCTTTTATGATGGAATGGACCATCTGAAAATAGAGGGGAGGCAATGTTGCACATTTTGACACAATTCTCTTAATCACTCAGAACTCTTGTCCCTAAAGCGAAAGATTTTCCGGCCCTGAAATTGATATTTGATTGAAAAGTACTCTGCAAAAACACAAAGAACATGATCTGTAAGAGCGGACTCGCTAAATGATATGAACTGGTGGGATCGCACAATACTCAGAGGATGCATGCATTTATACAAATAATCACTGCTTTAAAACATGTAGACCAGATATGAAGCAAACAATTTATCTTAAATGGCGAGGTGAGTTTATTCTCCAGCACTCAAGTAGACAAATCCATTTGTTCATCCTGCTCAACACGAGTACCGAACCGTCCAAGTGAAATCCAAAGAAAAACAAATGGCAAGTAATTAGAGTTTAAGACAATATTCTATGAGACACCTGTCTGACACACTGATTAACCTACTCTAGATCTAAATATAGGAAACTATTAGCCTTATAATTTAATTATTCCATGGTAATTCTGAAATTTTCAGACTCTAAAGCAGCAGTAAAATCAAAATGATTAAAATATATACAGTCAAAATCTGCTAATCCTTCCAAATTTAAAATAAATTCTTGCTTTAAAATTATTATAAAATGATGCAATGGCCAAAATAATGGAATTTAGTTTTTCTGCGTGTATTTGGAATCAGAAAGGCGACACGACACATATCGTAAATATTCATTTTACCTATTCCCTGGTAATTCTGAGATTTTTGGACCTCAAAGCAGCAACGAAATCAACATGATTAAAATACATACAGTCAAAATCTGCTAATCCTTCCAAATTTAAAAGAATTTCTTGCTTTAAATTTCTTATAAAATGATGCAATGTCCAAAACCATGGAATTTAGTTTTTTTGCATGTATTTGGAATCAGAATGGTGGCACACCGTAAATATTCGTTTTCGTGAAGACAAACCAATACTGCTAGGAAATATGCAAATCTTTTTCCCAGAAACAACCTTTCGCAGCCAAATTCTGTACATCGCCAACAATATCTGGCAAGAACTGGCAACCTGTAAAATACTCAGAGTACGCACATGTGTTGAATCTTTAACGGCTAAGCCCTCTTCGTAGCACACTTTTATTGGAAATGTTATTTACTTGCAGATCCATATCGGAGGTCAGTCAACTTTTTCATAGTCCGTATCAGTTCATATCTTGTCGGTCAGTCTGACAAGAGTGAAGAGTCCACGATTCGGCAATCTAAACCAGTTGAATTAATTTCTGAAGCTAATTTTGTAGGTAGATAGTTATTACAGCCATTAATGGTAAGTCTGTAGATTGACGAAGAAGCAAATTCTAGTTTTCCTATAAATAGAAGAAGAAGTTTGTAAATCATTTTGAACTCTAGGCGAGAAAAAGAGAGAAAGAGAGAACTATGAGCATAGAGTGAAGTTGAAGCTCAAGCTTCTGTGTGTGTGATCAATCGGACAACCGACAAGTTTGGATCAGTTGGAGAGCCGACAAGTTTGTATTACATTTTGTTCTTTCCCGAGAAGTTATATATATATATATATCAAATAATTTATGGTTGAATGCATGTTTATTTAGACACGCATTCTTTCTAGAGTTACTTGGGTAAATGTTGTTTACATTTACGGTTTGAGTGAAAGATCAAGAATCCATAAATTTCTCACCCAGCGAAATTTCCAGGTTTTACGGCAAACTGATTGACACAAGTCTTCCTAAATGTTTGGTTATATGTGTTTATAGTTCTATTGAATTGTTGATTGTGTCAGTTTTTACTTCATCTTACTCACAGCTGAAAAACATTTGTAATTTCTTAAGTCTGTTTGACTAAGAAATATCATTTGTAAATTCCAACTAAAACTAGACCAGAGCAAGTGAGTCCAAGTAAAACGGTCAAGTAAAACCGATAAGTTGTCAAAGAGGTCAAACCGACAAGTTGTCGGTTAAGTTCTATCTAAATTGTCAAACCGACAAGTTGTCGAAGTGGTCAAGCTGACAAGTGGTCGAATTAAAATATGTCGGTAGAATCGACAAGTAAGAACTTGTCAAGGTAAAAGAGTTGGGTCTAAAAGGCTGACCATATTGGTATACTTGTCTAGTCGGTTTCACTCGACAAGTAAAAAGAAAAAGAGGTCGGCGCGAATTTGTTTTTTATATAACTGAGCAGTAAATCAAGTTTTTCGACTCGGTTTTTGCTAACTGGTATCAGAGCAATGTTTAGGAAATAAATATTGTCTTAAAAAGTGGAAAAGTAATTTTCTAAGGAAAGTTAAAAATTAAAAATGGCTTCCACTTCTGGTTCATTGCAAACTCCAATTTTTACAGGAAAGAATTATGAATATTGGTCTCTATCAATGAAGACTTTGTTCACAGGGAAAGATGTATGGGAGATAGTCCAACATGGTTATGCAAAACCAACAGATATGACAGCATATAACAATCTCACACAAGATGAGAAATATGCCTTGAGGGAACAGAGGAAGAAAGATGGAAAGCTATGTTCTACATACATCAAGCCATGCATGAAAGCATACTCCCAAGAGTAGCAGCAACAATTAACGCTAAGAAGGAATGAGATACATTGGAGACCACATATCAAGGCTTGGCCAAGGTAAAGACTTCCAAGTTGTAGATTCTGAAAAGAGATTTTGAATCTCTGTCCATGAAAGATTCAAAGTCGGTAGACTCATTCTACACCAGAGTTGTTGGTTTGATAAACCAACTGAAATCTCATGGATAAGCCATAGAAGATGAAAGGGTTGTTGAAAAAGTTCTCAAAAGTCTTCCCCCAAGATTTGAATCCTTAGTTGTGACCTTGGAAGAACACACATACATGTTGGTGTTTAACATTGATGAGTTGCAAGCTTCACTCATCAATCATGAACGCAGGATTAACAAAACAAAAACATCATTGGAAGGTGCATTCGCAGCACAGTCATCCATAGGTAGGGGGAGAAACAACTTCAGAGGAAGAGGAAGAAGTTCTTCAAGAGGAGGACGAGACAGAAGTCCTAGAAATGTTACTGGTAGAGGAGAAAATCAGGATCCAAGTCATCCAAGTGGCCAAAGGTTTGATAAATCAGAAATTCAATGTCATTATTGTAAGAAATTTGTTCATTATGCATATGAATGGAGGAAGAAACAATATGGCCAAGGAAGGCAAAGCCCAAATCAGTCGACCAACACCATCACTCTGACAAGTGCAATGTTAATGGCATATGCATCTCCAATTGATTGCAATGCTATTCAAGAAATTCCATATGACATATGGTACTTAGATTCAGGCTGGAACAATCATATGACTAGTAGTTTAAATTTGTTTTCTAGTCTAGATAATTCAGTTCAAACTGATGTTACACTTGGAAGCAATATCCAAGTTACTGTTTTGGGAAAGGGTACTGTCGGTATTCTAACCAAACAAGGGGAGAGTAAGTATATCCCTGATTTCTATCATGTTGAAGGTCTGAAACATAATTTGTTGAGCATTGGGAAGCTGATACAAAAAGGATACAGAGTCTACATAGAAGATGATCGCTATGTGATTAAAGACAAGCGTCCAAGTGACCAATTGATAAAAAAAGTGCCAATGACAAGAAATCGCTTGTTTCCATAGAGCATAGTTCCTGACATGAAAGGGAAGACAAATATAGGAGCTGCATTCAAGGTAGAAAGTAAAGAAACAGTCAAGCCCCTCGACAAGAAAGAAAATGGTAGTGCTGATTTACAGGCTGCATTTCAAACAGAAGTTCAGGATGAATCCTGGTTGTGGCATTTCATATTTGGACATTTGAATTTTGGTGGGATAAAGCTACTACACACAAAGAAGTTGTTGAAAGGATTTCCATTGATCGACATACCAGAAAGGGTTTGTGAAGGATGTATTTTCGGCAAGCAGCATAGAGATATTTTTCCAGTCGAAAAGTCATATATAGCATGCACACCACTTGAAATTATGCACTCTGATATTTGTGGTCCAATGCAAGCATTATCCATTGGTGGCTACAATTATTTTCTAACTTTTATTGATGACTACTCAAGAAAAACATAGGTGTTTTTTTCTGAAACATAAATCTGATGCATTTAGTTATTTTCAGCAGTTCAAGGCACTCGTGGAGAACTAGAGTGGACACCGCGTCAAAATCTTAAGGACCGACAGAGGAGGTGAATATGTTACAAATGAATTTCTAAATTTTTGCAAGACCCATGGCATTCAAAAGCAATTCACTGCACGGTATACACCTCAGTAGAACAGTGTCGCTGAAAGAAAGAACATAACCATTATGGAGATGGTGCGTGACATGTTGGCAGCCAAGCATTTCCCAAGTGAATATTGGGGTGAAGCAGTCGCAACTGCTGTATACATTATGAACCATTGTCTGACAAAGAGTGTGAAGAACAAAGTTCCTCAAGAAGCATGGACATGTATCAATCATAGTGTTTCTCATTTAAAAATTTTTGGTTGTGTTGCATATGCTCATGTTCCAGATGAGCTAAGAAAGAAGCTAGACAACAAGGCATAGAAATGTTATTTTGTTGTCTATTTTGAAGACACAAAAGCATACAAGTTGTATGATCCTGTCACAAGGAAAGTGATAATCAGACGAGATGTTCAATTTGTCGAGAATGAATCATGGGATGGAATTGTCGACACAAATGTAAAGATTGTGTCGAATGTCGACAATGATGATATGGAAAAGGAAGTGGTTCAAACACCACATGTAAGTCAACCGGTCGCAGCACCGTCGACTCCCATGACACCGCGACATGGTTCAGCACAAGGAACATCGACACAAATTGCAGCTCAAGCTACATCGACAAGCACACCAAGAGGACAACAGACTCCATCAAGCATTTCGTCGAGATTGACGTCGACAGAACCGGTGAAGACAAGAAGTATGCGTGAAATATATGAAGCTGGTACACCAAATTGATTCTCTCTCTTTGCATTATTTTCTCCTATATATGATCCACTATCATTTGAAGAATTTCTCAAAGAAGAAGTATGGGCACAAGCCATGGATGAAGAAATAGAATGCATTGAGAAGAATCAAACATGAGAGTTGTGTTGCTGCTGCAACCTTTTCCCCGACTTTAGCTCTGCACCTAAACTCTGGGACCCCTCCTTATCTTGATTTACTTGACTCTACTGTTGAAATTTTGACATCTTTGAGTATCTTTGCTTTAAAGTTGAACGTCCGTCTTGTTTGCCTGTTCCGTTCAGTTCAATGTGAGTCGTGTGAATCGGTTTTTAACGCCCTTTAGAGTGCGGAAGTTTGCCTTAGCGAGATTTTGGTTCTTTGGCCTCATTTGAGCCTTAGCGCTGTTAGTTCTTCCCTTTGGATCGGGCCTCTTTTGGAAGAAGTGGAGTCTTATCTCACCCGCCGTTGCGGCTCTTATACCAAAGTCTCCGTCCGATACGCTTCTCTCCAACGCCCGATTCGTGTTGTGAATCGCTTGCCCCAGAGTTCCGGTTCACTCGACGTTGCGGCGGGGGAGATAAAGTCAGGTCCCGACGTGAGTTTCACCCGACGCCCGAACTTCACCTTATTTATCCTCCGTCGCCTGTTTGTAGCTTGCGTCCCGTCCGCCGTTGCGGGTGGCAGAGCAGTTTGTCGTCCGATCCACTTCTCTCCGCCGCCCGATTGCCTACGACGCCCGTGTTTCCACTTCCCCTCTTCTGGCACTCCTCCGCCGTTGCGGCTCCTGGAGTCTTCTACCATCCGGTGTAAGAACCTTATCTCATCCGATCCAGGAACCGCCCGACCGCCGATTCATTTTACCGTGAAGTTGTCGCCCGTAGATCCAGGCCAGTTTCTTTAAGGATCTTTCATCATAGTTACAAGGTTTTGACGCTCAATATCTCAAGTAGTGGATAATGCGCTTAAATTGTATGCAGGGAGAGTTACATGGATCGCTAGAGCGGCCTATGGCGAGGAAAAGGACAACCCAAGCTGATGACCGAGGTGCCGATGAGGCGTTTTCAGCAGGAACT
This sequence comes from Pseudotsuga menziesii, assembly GCA_001517045.1. Lineage (NCBI taxonomy): Eukaryota > Viridiplantae > Streptophyta > Pinopsida > Pinales > Pinaceae > Pseudotsuga > Pseudotsuga menziesii. The sequence goes on along the minus strand of LPNX010893349.1, from coordinate 25,963 downwards.
ATTAGAGGGTAAAACACTTGTTGAAATGATTGAAAAAACGCAACGACCAGAAGAGAAACGGAATCGTCTAGGGCGCTGAAAGGTCACGCGTTGAGGGAACCCAGAGGACATCAGTTGTAGTTTAAATAATGGGAAGCCCGATGAAAGGAGGGCTTTTTCCCTTAGAAAATTTTGTAATTGTTGATTGGTAAAAGGAACTATTTCGTTTTGCGAAGTGAACTGCAATTTTGTCTGCTGGAAAGAGCAAAGAAGTGAAATGTACCAATGCCATTTAATGAATAATGTCGAAGAGGAACTGTCTCGTTTTTTCAGCTGTATTTCATGTGCTGTAAGGATATTTGATGTTTGAACCTAAGTTCTTGTTAACTATTCTACAGTCTTTTCTGGGGTGCATTTTCACTAAGAGCAATAATTGTTGTTATAGAATGATCGGCTAACTAGTTATTTGAATATTTGTAGTTTTCATGTGCTGTGAGGAAAGTATCAGCTATCTGTGATTTTTCTGACCATATGTGATCTTATATTGCTCATGTAAGATGATAGCCTCGCTCCCTAGGGATAGTTTAGATAGTTAGTTAGTTCTGTTCACACCTGGTTTGTTTGCTTGTGAGCATAAGACGAGAGGTAAGAACCTGCGCATCACTTTGTGACCGATCCTTGCATCTGGATCACCCTGCATTTAATTAGGCACGTGCATATCATTCATTAAGTCAAAATACAAAAACTCGGTGGACCGGGCCGCAACCGGTATAGCCTCTATTTGTTACTTGACCTACGGTAGCCGGACCGTAAACCGGACGGATTCCCTATACCAAACAGTCAGCGGGCTAATTGGGAACGCTGATTGGGGAGAATCCCTTACTGTTGTCGCCTGCGAATTTTCAGGCCTCAACAGTTTTGGCGCTAGAAGGAGGGCCGCCAGTGCATGGCTGGCCGAGGAAACCCGTTTTCCCGAGAATATTCCACTGGTTACAGTTCTGAAAGTAGTGTACCACGCAATTCAATTCCGGAAGAAGAAGAAAAGGAACATCTATACCCTGTCCGCAACGAGATTGTTAACGATTTGAGAAGACACACCAGGGCATACTTAAAGAAGATTGGAGGATTACCTATCATCCCTGAGTTGCCTAAAAGAGAGTACAAGAGAAGAGACCGTCCTTTAATAGAAGATTCGGTGTTGGTTGGAGATTGGCAGGAGCTGGTAGAAACGGCCTTACAAGAAGTTGAACTCCCTTTGAGTCAAGAAGGCTCGGAGACTCCCTACATTTCTCCTGTTCACACCCCTGTTGGTTCGCCCCCGCACTCTCCACCTCAACTTATGGCAGCAGCCAACGCAAATCAGCCACCTAATCCTCCAAACCCGCCACCTGCATGGAAGGCCAGATCACCTCTGAATCTGACCCCACCTTTGCACGACCTACCTCAAGCTTTCGAAAAGCTATTGCCTAAGTTTGACCCAAATGAAAGGATATTGGTAGATGACCACTTGCAGAGTTTTTATTTGGCTATAGAAGGATTAAAGGCAGGGGAGCATGAAGATGTGGTTTGTAGACTTTTTCCACATACCCTTAAGGGAGCCGCAGCCTCGTGGTATTTCAGATTACCCGCCAATTCCATCCCATATTGGGACACCTTCGAGAGAATGTTCAGGAGCAAGTATGCTGTCCAAAAGACTCACGCTGCTCTTATGAAAGGACTGTGTGCATTGAAGAAAGAAAAAAAGGAAAAAGTGCACAGCTTCACACAAAGGTTTGCAGCATATCTAAGAAATTTCTCTGAGACAGATAAGCCTTCAGACAAAGTGCTGATCGAATACTACACTTTAGCTTTGGGTCCCGATTTAGCCATGTTTGCAAAAGACCGAGCTAAACCTACATTGACAGAGACCTATGAAGAGGCAGAAGTGGTGGAAGCAGAGAGAGAAAGTGTGGAGGACTATCCGGAGCACTCGGGAGAGAGAAGTACGGGAAGAAAAACCTTACTGTTCACCAAGCCGAAAGAAGAAAAGACGCCAGACTATGAAAGTATGGCTAAAATGATGCAAAAGCTGTCCAATAAGGTCATAGACTTGGAGAAGGAAAAAGAAGCGCAAAAGTTTTTCAGGCCTTATTATAAGAGAAGGGAGGATAGCAACCAGACACAAACTCCTCCTCAAAAAACTGCATCTATGAATCTGACAGAGATAGGCATGGAAAATTTTTGTACCTTCCACCAACAGCCCCATTCCGAAAAGAACTGCCCGCAATGGATAAACTCGATGACATTGGTCATGAATCAGATGCTGGATTCCAGATTAACGGAAGAAGACAATGATGAAAGGAAAGAAAATGTTGTTTCAACGCCTACAAAAGAACAGGAAGAAGAGACTATGGCCCTATGGAGCTCTGTTTTAGTACTAGACGCGAAAAAAGAAAATACTCAGGAACACAAAGATATCAGGGAAGCTAACGTCACGACTCGGAGCAAAGGAGAAGTTAGCGATGACAGTCTGCTGCTCCCAAAGATCCGAAGGCTGCAAAGAAATATCAAAAAGAAATTTCAAGACAAATCCGTGGCTGATCAGATTCCAGAATTTACCATTACCAGCCAGGATCTGAGGCAATTGAGAACACCACCCAAGCCAAGCGGAGAAAATGTAAGTGCAAATAAACTTCAGCCTGTTAGAAAACTAATCGAATATGACGTTGTTGAAGACTTAAAGAAAATAAAGGCAAACGTCCCGCTGTTTGAAATGTGCAAAATACCTCAGCAGAAAGAAAGATTGTTTAAAGCACTAGAGACATCAGAAGAAAAGCTCCCCACTGACAATCAGCCGCGGCAAGAAGAAGAAATTGGGGAAGCCAGCACTGGTGGTAATTCTAAAACTAAGCATCCGCCTTTCCTTTTGACATTTGAAATCTTTAACCATAACGTGCACAATTGTCTAGCGGACTCAGGAGCGTCGATTAATGTCATGCCCATATCAGTTTGTAAGAAAATAAATGGGCAGCCCAAGCCAACCACGTGGAAAGTGGTGCAGTTGGATAGAACAGATGTCAAGGTAGTTGGTGAGATGGAGGATGTGCTAATCCGCCTGGCATCCGATAATAGAGTGTGCCAAGTCATCAACATTGTAGTGGATGACATACCAGATGCGTACGGCTTGGTCTTGAGTAGAGATTGGTCAGCCAAATTAAATGGGTATTTCGCTACAGATTGGTCACATCTTTGGTTGCCATACAAAGGGAGTCCTAATCAGATCAAGGTTCTGAGAGAGCCTCATATGAAGTACAATGTCACTCAATTAGATGGGAAAAATGTACCAGTCGAATCTGTATTGGGAAACTACTTTCTAGAACTTGAACCAGGGAACTATCAAGCTGAAGAGGCTAGCAGCACACCTAACACCCAGCCTGATCTCCTTCGTTTTTCTCAGGCTGATGAGCTTGACTGTAAAATAGTAGATTTAGTTGTAGGAGTAGATTCATTTTCATTAGACAATGGTTGTTGGACGTTATATTTTGACGGCTCAAAAACATTAGGAGGATCAGGGGCCGGCTGCGTCCTTATTGATCCACAAAAAAATAAATACTTCATGTCCTGTAGATTGGAGTTTGAATGTACTAACAATACAGCCGAGTATGAAGCACTGTTGCAGGGACTCAAAAAAGCAATTGAGCTGAAGGTTAGTAATTTAAAAGTTTTTGGGGACTCAGAAATAGTTGTGAAACAAATAAAAAATCAAATACACTGTGTTTCCCCTCATTTGAAAGCTTATCAAAACGAGGTATGGGAATTGCTTAAATGTTTTCATGCGTTTAATATTGTTTCAATTCCAAGAATAAAAAATGCAGCTGCTGATCTTTTAGCCACATCAGTTGCCAGGCTAGTTCCCACTAATAATAAGTGCTCTATTGAATTACTTTTCAGGCCCTCCGTGCCAGACATGATCACTAACCTGCGGGTATTTGACGATGATCAGCAGATAATCGAATGCTTGACAAATGATGAGACTTTTAAAGGAGCTATCATAGATGATGAGGAACATCAGGCTGAAATGAAATGTAATAATTTCATTCCCAAAGGTGTCAGGACGCTGGAGAAAATGTTTGACTTGAATGAGAAATTTAGGAGACCAGCTAACGTGAAGACACACAGCTCAACCTTACAGTTCGAATTAATAAACTTAGGGACTGAAATGGAGCCCAAGTTCGTGAACCTTGGCAAGTGTTGTTCACCAGTAGAAAGAGACAAGTTCCTCAGTTTGTTTAAACAGTACAAAGATGTCTTTGCATGGACGTATGCAGATTTAAAAACCTATGACACTAATATCATCAAGCACATCATTCCTATTAAAGCAGGCGTCAAGCCATATCAACAGTCGTTGAGGAAAATGCACCCCAAGCTGGAGCCGCTAATTCAAAGCGAGGTGAAGAAATTGCTAGACGCTAGGATTATCTTTAAAGTCAGGCATTCTGAATGGGTATCAAACTTGGTGCCCGTCAGGAAAAAATCGGGAGAGATCAGGCTGTGCGTAGACTTCAGAAATCTAAATCGCGCCTCAAACAAAGATAACTATCCGGTACCTCCCATGGAGCAATTGCTGCAAATGGTTTCCGGCTCTGAAATGTTTTCATTATTGGATGGTTTCTTTGGCTACAATCAAGTATTGGTAGCCGAGGAAGATAGATTGAAGACGACATTCAGAACTAAATGGGGAACGTTCGCATATAGAAGAATGCCTTTTGGACTAATTAATGCGGGCGCAACATTTCAGAGAGCTATGGACATAGCTTTTCGCGGACTGATTGGACGAAGTGTAGTGGTCTATCTTGATGATATCACAATATTCTCGAAGAAACGAGGGGAGCACGCGTTCCATCTTAAGCAAATTTTCGAGCGTTGTCGGAAATATGGCATTTCCCTAAATCCAAAAAAATGCGTGTTCGCTGTCACAGAAGGCAAGTTATTAGGGCATATAGTTTCAAAAGATGGTATCTCCATAGACCCAGAGAGGATTAGGGCCATCGAACAAATTTCCATGCCTCATAATAAGAAGGGAATGCAATCTTTCATGGGAATAATAAACTTCGTAAGAAGATTCGTGCCTGATTTTGCCCAGACTGTTAAACCATTGCAGCAAATGGTCAAGCAAAACGCACAGTTTAAGTGGACTGAGACTGAAAAGAATGCTTTCGGTAAAATCAAGACCGCCGTTGCACATGCGCCCTCTCTTAAAAGTCCAGACTTCGACAAGGATTTTATTATGTATACATTCGCGTCCGATGATTCACTAGCAGCTGTACTCACGCAGAAGGAAGAGGGAGGTGACGAATTTCCAATCTCTTTTATGAGCACCGGGCTACAAGGGGCTGAATTAAACTATCCAGCCATTGACAAATAGGCCTACGCAGTATTTAAAGCGGTCAAGCAATTCAGACCTTATATACTAAAGAATCGAACCAAGGTAATAGTCCCTTACCCAGCCGTGAGATCCCTTCTCATTCAGAAGGAATTGGGAGAAAGAAGAGGCAACTGGGTAATAGCCCTCCAAGAATATGATTTGGAATTCAAACCAGCCAATATAGTGAAGGGTCAGGGGCTATGCAGACTAATGACTGGAAGCAGTAATAGTGAAGAACATGCCTGGGATAACGAAGCTGAATGGCATGTAATGGATGTTTGTCCTTTATTCACAGCTCCTGAATCTTGGTATAGAGACCTCGTACATTACCTACAGTCAGGGGTATTGCCTGAACATTGGAGTTCCAAACAGAGAAGAGCCTTGTGCCTAAAGTCAGCTTACTACCAACTCGTAGAAGGCATACTATTCAGAAGAAATTATGATGGGGTCCTTCTAAGATGTTTAGAAAAAACAGACGCGGAGAAAGTAATGTCTGAATTACATGATGGACCAGCCGATGGACATTATTCAGGAGACACTACAGCCCATAAAATCCTCAGGGCCGGTTACTATTGGCCAACGCTCTTCAGAGATGCCCATGCGCACATCCGAAAATGTGATACTTGCCAAAGATGCGGTGGAAGACAACCTAGAGCAGCAACACCTCTAAAACCTGTAATGATCACAGAGCCCTTCGAGCAATGGGGAATAGATGTCATTGGAGAAATAAAGCCAAATTCCTCCCTGCTACACAAGTATATTCTTACGGCAACTGATTATTTCACCTGCTGGGTGGAAGCT
>LPNX010893349.1:3623-19623 GCA_001517045.1 Pseudotsuga menziesii | reverse complement strand
TTAGTCCTTAAGTGGGACCACCCCCATGATGAAAAGGGGAAGCATACCAAATTCCAACAGTTATGGGTAGGCCCTTTCCAAATTGCCGCAAAACTTGGCCCTACCACCTATATGTTACAAGACTTACAAGGATGGGAGGAGAACTTGCCAGTTAATGGTTTGGTTCTCAAACCTTATTTTTCTTAAATCATTTTGAGCGTTCTGACTTGTACATAAATAAACTGTGTGAGTTATATTTTCATTTGTTTTAAGCAAGCCTTTGTTTTCAATAAAGATGGTTAACTCGTGGTTATGTGGCGAACTTCGCACTTCTGGAAATGGTAAACATTTGTTGAATAGTTAGACTGTGGTTTTCCATGTGAATTCCTTCCACTAACTAGTTTCTCGAAATCTTTGTGTGCATTGAGGTCCTACTTAAGCTCTTGTAAGGTCAATCAGACTCAAAAGTCTAGAATACTATGCTGAAGCTCCGCGCACTTTACACTTAAAATCTAAAGGGCGATGACAGAGGACCCCTGGAGAATAGCAAGATGATCAGGGTGTTAAATCTAAATGCTCCCTTGCCAGGAAATAAATGCCTAAAGGCAGCTAAGAGTCAGAATTCCTATAAAAGCATCATCCTCCAAAGCTAAATCCAGATCATAAAGTACTAATTTGCCAATGATCCTCTCCGTCCGTGAGCTGAAACCTTAAGCACGTCACTCACACGAAAGGGCACTATGGGATAGAGGATCCTGAATGAAAATTCAGTAAGAAAGGCATACATGAAGACTCTCATTAAAAAAGGATAAAGCCCGAGAAGCACAAAGTTGCTAAGGCGGCATGGGAATGAGGAACAAAGGAACGTTTCTGTTCATCACCTGCTACAATCCAGTGGTGTCCAATGTTACCAGCTACCTGAGGAAAAATTAATAATGAACTCATTTTTTGGCCTCAGCAGAGTTATCCGGACTCTAGAATCTTGACTTTCATCACCCAAATTGGACTGGTATCAATGATCAAGGTACGCACTTCTGTTATTGAGAAATCTATCTAGCTGAAGGAGTTCAAGGGACGCATGTGTTGTTGGACAGTCTGCTTTTCAAGGAAGAAACCACCCAGAGATCTAGGTTCACCAGGAAATCAGCAGTTGTTGCTGCTGCAACCTTTTCCCCGACTTTAGCTCTGCACCTAAACTCTGGGACCCCTCCTTATCTTGATTTACTTGACTCTACTATTGAAATTTTGACATCTTTGAGTATCTTTGCTTTAAAGTTGAACGTCCGTCTTGTTTGCCTGTTCCGTTCAGTTCAATGTGAGTCGTGTGAATCGGTTTTTAACGCCCTTTAGAGTGCGGAAGTTTGCCTTAGCGATATTTTGGTTCTTTGGCCTCATTTGAGCCTTAGCGCTGTTAGTTCTTCCCTTTGGATCGGGCCTCTTTTGGAAGAAGTGGAGTCTTATCTCACCCGCCGTTGCGGCTCTTATACCAAAGTCTCCGTCCGATACGCTTCTCTCCGACGCCCGATTCGTGTTGTGAATCGCTTGCCCCAGAGTTCCGGTTCACCCGACGTTGCGGCTGGGGAGATAAAGTCAGGTCCCGACGTGAGTTTCACCCGACGCCCGAACTTCGCCTTATTTATCCTCCGTCGCCTGTTTGTAGCTTGCGTCCCGTCCGCCGTTGCGGGTGGCAGAGCAGTCTGTCGTCCGATCCACTTCTCTCCGCCGCCCGATTGCCTACGACGCCCGTGTTTCCACTTCCCCTCTTCTGGCACTCCTCCGCCGTTGTGGCTCCTGGAGTCTTCTCCCATCCGGTGTAAGAACCTTATCTCATCCGATCCAGGAACCGCCCGACCGCCGATTCATTTTACCGTGAAGTTGTCGCCCGTAGAGCCAGGCCAGTTTCTTTGTGGATATTTCATCATAGTTACAAGGTTTTGACGCTCAATATCTCAAGTAGTGGATAATGCGCTTAAATTGTATGCAGGGAGAGTTACATGGATCGCTAGAGCGGCCTACGGCGAGGAAAAGGACAACCCAAGCTGATGACCGAGGCGCCGATGAGGCGTTTTCAGCAGGAACTGTCAGAGGGTAAAACGCTTGTTGAAATGATTGAAAAAACGCAATGACCAGAAGAGAAACAGAATCGTCTAGGGCGCTGAAAGGTCACGCGTTGAGGGAACCCAGAGGACATCAGTTGTAGTTTAAATAATGGGAAGCCCGATGAAAGGAGGGCTTTTTCCCTTAGAAAATTTTGTAATTGTTGACTGGTAAAAGGAACTATTTCATTTTGCGAAGTGAACTGCAATTTTTTCTGCTGGAAAGAGCAAAGAAGTGAAATGTACCAATGCCATTTAATGAATAATGTCGAAGAGGAACTGTCTCGTTTTTTTAGCTGTATTTCATGTGCTGTAAGGATATTTGATGTTTGAACCTAAGTTCTTGTTAACTATTCTGCAGTCTTTTCTGGGGTGCATTTTCACTAAGAGCAATAATTGTTGTTATAGAATGATCGGCTAACTGGTTATTTGAATATTTGTAGTTTTCATGTGCTGTGAGGAAAGTATCAGCTATCTGTGATTTTTCTGACCGTATGTGATCTTATATTGCTCATGTAAGATGATAGCCTCGCTCCCTAGGGATAGTTTAGATAGTTAGTTAGTTCTGTTCACACCTGGTTTGTTTGCTTGTGAGCATAAGACGAGAGGTAAGAACCTGCGCATCACTTTGTGACCGCTCCTTGCATCTGGATCACCCTGCATTTAATTAGGCACGTGCATATCATTCATTAAGTCAAAATACAAAAACTCGGTGGACCGGGCCGCAACCGGTACAGCCTCTATTTGTTACTTGACCTACGGTATCCGGACCGTAAACCGGACGGATTCCCTATACCAAACAGTCAGCGGGCTAATTGGGAACGCTGATTCGGGAGAATCCCTTACTGTTGTCGCCTGCGAATTTTCAGGCCTCAACAAGTTGGTATATGTACCAAAAGAGAAAGATGTAATCAACGTCAAATGGATTTACAAGACCAAGAAATATGCTGATGGGAAGGTGTAGAAGCACAAAGAAAGAATGGTAGCAAGAGGTTTCACACAGCAGCCCGGCATAGACTTCAATGAAACGTTTGCACCTGTTGCACGCATGGATATAGTCAGAACAGTCTTGGCCATTGCTGCAAAAAAAAATGCATGTTTATCAAATGGATTTTAAGTCGGCATTTTTGAATGGCTATCTAGAAGAGGAAGTATATGTGGAACAACCACAAGGATATGAAGTTCTAGGTCAAGAGCATAAAGTGTACAGGCTGAAAAAGGCACTCTATGGTTTGAAGCAAACTCCTAGAGCTTGGTACAGTCGGATTGATTCTTATCTCACTGAAAATGGATTTCACAGAAGTGAAAGTGAACCGAATTTGTACACCAAAGTGAGTGAGCAAGGTAAGATGTTAATTGGCTTCTTGTATGTAGATGATTTAATATTTACTGGTGACTTTGGCATAGAAGAATTTAAAGCAGTCATGGAAAGTGAATTTGAAATGACTGACCTAGGGCTTATGGATTTTTTTTTGGGCATTGAAGTTCAACAATTTGAAAGTGGTATATTTATATCACTGTCTAAATATGCAAGTGAAGTTTTAAAAATATTTAACATGTCTAATTGCAAGACAACCCCAACACCAGTAATAACAGGTTTAAAATTGAGCAAGGATGATGAAGGATCAACTGTAGATCCTACGTTGTTCAAAAAGCTTGTTGGCAACCTTATGTATTTGACAGCGACAAGACCAAACATCATGTATGGAGTAAGTCTGATCTCAAGATTCATGGAGTCACCAAAAGACTCACATTGGAAATCATGTAAAAGAATTTTGAGGTATGCAAGTGGCACAAAAGACCTTGACATTATGTATTCAACCTCAGAAAATTTTAAACTCATTGGCTACACTAACAGTGACAATGGAGGAAGCATAGATGATAGGAAGAGCACATTTGGGTACACATTTCATTTTGGTACAGGTGTTGTTTCATGTGCTTCAAAGAAAGAACCCATAGTAACTCTGTCTTCAACAGAAGCAGAGTATGTTGCAGCTACAAGCTCTGCATGTCAAGTTGTCTGGATACGGAGAGTGTTAAAAGACTTGTCACAGAACCATCAAGAACGAACAACAATTTTCTATGACAACAATTCAGCCATTGCATTATCAATGAATCATGTGTTTCACAAGAGAACCAATCACATCGACATAAGGTTTCATTTCATAAGAGAGTTGGTGAACAACAAAGAAATTTATTTGGAATTTTGCAGGTCTGAAGATCAACTTGCAGACATCTTTACAAAACCTTTGGCAAAGGATACATTTCAGTATCTGTGTAGTTATCTTGGAATGCCAAGTTCTGCACAATGAACTCTATCATGCACAGAGCATGTTTAAGCTCTGAAACATTTTGTAAATTTTGTTTTAAAAATCCCCATTTGCTCATAATTAAGGGGGAGTGTTGGAAATATTAATTACTTACAGATCTGTATCGGAGCTCAGCCGACTCTGTCAGAGTTCGTATCAGTTCATATCTTGTCGATCAGTCTGACAAGAGTGAAGAGTCCACGATTCAGCAATCTAAACCAGTCGAATTAATTTCTGAAGCTAAGTTTGTAGGTAGATAGTTATTACAGCCATTAATGGCAAGTCTATAGATTCATGAAGAAGCAAATTCTAGTTGGCCTATAAATAGAAGAAGAAGTTTGTAAATCATTTTGAACTCTAGGTGAGAAAAAGAGAGAAAGAGAGAACTCTGAGCAAAGAGTGAAGTTGAAGCTCAAGCTTCTATGTGTGTGATCAATCGGAGAGCCGACAAGTTTGGATCAGTCAGAGAGCCGACAAATTTGTATTACATTTTTTATTTCTCGACAAGTTATATATATATATATATATATATATATATATATCAAATAGTTTATGGTTGAATGCATGTTTATTTAGCACCACATTCTTTCCAAAGTTACTTGGGTGAATGTTGTTTACATTTACAGTTTGAGTGAAAGATCGAGAATCCATAAATTTCTCACCTAGTGAAAGTTCCAGGTTTTATGACAGAGTGGTTGACACAAGTCTTCCTAAATGTTTGGTTATATGTGTTTATAGTTCTCTTGAATTGTTGATTGTGTTGGTAAGTCTTTTAGACTAAGAAATATCATTTGTAAATTCCGACTAAAACCAGACTAGAGCAAGTGAGTCCAAGTAAAACGGTCGAGTAAAACCAACAAGTTGTCGAAGAGGTCAAACCGACAAGTTGTCGATTAAGTTATGTCTAAATTGTTAAACCGACAAGTTGTCGGTTAAGTTCTGCCTAAATTGTCAAATAGACAAGTTGTCGAAGTGGTCAAGCCGACAAGTGGTCGAAGTAAAACCTGTTGGTAGAACCGACACGTAAGAACTTGTCAAGGTAAAAGAGTCGGGTCTAAAAGGCCAACCATATTGGTATACTTGTATAGTCGGTTTCACCCAACAAGTAAAAAGAAAAAGAGGTCGGCGTGCAATTTTTTTATCTATAACTTAGCAGTAACTCAAGTTTGCAAGCTCGATTTTTGCTAACAAATTCCCCCGGCCTTTCGTTTTCTACTTTCGCGGCTGCACCCGTTGGAATGAGGACCGTCGAGTATGGCAGCTGCGTCCAAGAAGTAGAACCCAGATTACATGGAATCTCCAAACATGAACGAGTAAATAGCTGTATCCCATTATAATAGTTGTGTAATGGTCAATGGATTGAAATTTTTAATAATTCAGTGTCTAGTTGTAATTTTGGGTGTTTAGGGTGTTTTTAAGGGTGTTAAATTTATTTTTATTATTAAAATTGGGATTAAAACATAATTACATTTAGATTTTGCAAAATAAAAAATACAAGATTTCAAAAAAAATATAGTCGTCCAATTAATGAAAAATCGTAATCTTATTTTATTCCTGATCTTACTGATCTTAAATAATGTCTAGCTCAATTAAAAAATTTATTTATTTTTTAAATAAAAAATTTTACATTTAAATAATGAAGTCCTTTCCTGATCCTAAGTGGTGGATAATTAAAATTTTTAGTAATAATTTTTCTTAAGATATAAAAATTGACCTTTATATAACTGAAAGAAAGCGTAGCCCCAAGCCTAATCGTAAGCGGTGGATCAATTAGAAATTTGGTTCTGTTTTTAAGAAATTTAAAAAAAATGATCTTTATATAATCCTAAGTGGTGGATCGGGAAAAATAAAGGTATTTTTTAAAGAAATAAAAAATGACAGTATATAAGTGGAAACGTAGTTCCAAACCTAATCCTAATTTTGGTGGATCGATTAGAATATTTGGTTTTTTAAGAAATAAAAATGACCTGTATTAGATGGAAACGTTGTCCCAACCTGATCCTAAGTGGTGAATCAATTAGAAATTCTGGTTATCTTCTTTTGAAATAAAATTGAGTTTTATAAAAATAGAAACGTAGTCCGAATTCTAATCCATCGTACGTGGTGGATCAATTAAAAATTTGGGTCGTCTTAATTCTTAAAAGTTATTCACATAACACTTTTTATATGTTAATTATTTTCAATAAGTTTTTTTAATAATAATTGATATTTATTAAATATCAAGAAAGAGTAAATCTTTTTAATTATAAACTTTTTTTTGAAGGCTAAAGATTTAATGTTTACACGACCCACATATTTGTTTGCTCTTTATCCAAAACATATCCATAAACCATTCAATTGTTTAAATGGCTCAGCATAATGCAAAGACACTTGACAAAACTAGAAGATTAGCTATAAAAGTGAAGTCTAGGGTGACAAAGTTGTTGATATGAAGTTAAAAGATGCATATAACAATGAGAAGGAATTGTACTTGTTTAAGTTGTTGTCACTAGCTTTCAAAGTGTTGCAGTACAATTTGAAGCAATAAATTATAAATTAAAGGAAAAAAATAAATAAATAACAAAGGAACATTTTGCATGAACTTGGCTAACAAAAGACAAAAAGAGAGAAAAAATCTTGATGTCCGGCCTTGATCTTTGCAAAGTCAATGTCTCCTACAAACTTATTCACGACATTTGAGAAGGGGTTATTGCGCAGAGAAGAGAGGGAATGCATAAAAAAAATTGTGATTGGAATATGTAATATTCCATATAGCCAAAACATCATTGTAATTTTACATTGTTGAGAGATAAACCTTGAGCATAACACTTTGGTTCAAAGTTTGGAGAAAACCAAGGTAAGCTTTATTATTTATGAAATTTAATTACTATGTAATTATGTAATTATGATGTTATGTATGCTTGCTTTGTTACCGTGGTGATTAATTATAATTTATCCATAAATTTCTTCCCTAATCAAACCTCCATTATATTAGTATAGATTTGATTGAGTAATTAGGTTGTATCTATTCATTTTTTATTATTTGTTTAACCACGTGTTAATAACTCAATCTCATCTTTAATTGAATCATTGATAGTACACACTGTTAAGATTCAATATGTTAAGATAGATAACATTAGTATTCAATTCGATTTCACAACAATAACATATACATGATCACTGAAAGAAACACAATCACAAGATAGACATATATTTATCCTGAGAAACCCTCTATGGGAAGAAAACCCAACAAAACTTCCTCAATATAGATGATAAAAAATACAAGGACAAAACCCCAAATAAGTGCCCCTTCTCCTTGCAAATCTCTCTCTCTCTCTCTCTCTCTCTCTCTCTCTCCTATGTGAATTACACAAGTGAGTGTGTGTCCAAATGAGGAGTACATCGCTCCTATTTATACTTTATCTTTCACTTGACTTTTTCACTAACTAGGTTGACTTACCTAAGAAGAATCAAATCAATATAATATTACTTTCTAGAGGGTTCTATCAACCCGACTTACAAGGGAGGTTTTACCTCATGACTCTATGATGAAAAAATACAATAATAACATTCGACGAATGAATAAAACATCTCCAAATAAATTACAATAATAAAATACAATAGAATATTCTTAGAAGTTACAATATTTCAACATTCCCCCTTAGCGAGAAGGGTATTTTACTGAGAACAACAACATCAACTGTAGGAGTAAGGAGAGAGAGCATCATCAACAACATCAAGGTGATACATCTATAAATCATTGGAATTTTTCTTCAACAACATCAGAAACTGGAACAGTTACTGGAACATCTTCAATATCTTCATTACTGGAGCATCATCTTCTACAACACCGAGTCTTCATATTTGATCTTTATCTTCTGCAGCACTCAATCACTCAATCATCTACAACAACACTTGATCTTTTGATCAACAACAACATCATCTGCAACAACATAACCTGCAACACACATGATCCAATTACATGATGATCAATCCCTCTCACTTTAGGACATAAGTCCAAGGATGATGCAATCCTAACCACATAACTCAGACAAAATTACAAGGATCACTTTAGGACTAATGTACAAGGATGATAGAATCCCAACCACATCACGTAGATAAAATTCTGCGGATCACTTTAGGACTAATGTCCAGGGATGATACAATCCCAACAACATCACAGAGACAAAAGTCTGCGGATCACTTTAGTACTAATGTCCAGGGATGATACAATCCCAACCACATCACAGAGACAAAAGTATGCAAATCAATTTAGGACTAATGTTGATCCAGATGGAGATCGGTGGCCACCCACCTATTCCACTGGCTCAAAACAATTGTCCATTGTGGCAGTTTCTTAGTTATTTTTCGGCATTTTTTCGAGTCCTAAACTTCCGGGGCCGTTTTGAGGCCCTAAACGACGTTTTTTGGAGATTCGGGGCCAAATGGTTGCCATCGGCATGCATTTGGCCGACCAAAAGTTATAAAGGAGATAGTATGCAAAAGTTATGACCCCGGGAAGTTGACTGTTCAACTTACCACCTTAGGGCCGCAAACTTTATGATGGTTCATCTTCTAGGGTTACGTTTTGGACTTTTGGGGTTCTCACCTCCTTCTTATTATAAATAGGCCCCTTTGGCCTCATTTTGTATTCAGCTTGTCACGAGTGAGTGTAGCCTCCACGTCTCTTCTCATAGATACAGCTACCACCATTCTAGCGACTTTTGTTTTACAGTTTGTTCTATTTCATTCGTTTAATAGAATCTGAGTTCACTGTATTACTGTGTTGATTGCCATATATATCTGTGCATTTGAATATATATATTCTCTTTCATTTCGTTCTCACATAAATCCAGATCAGTGGTATCAGAGCTTTCTGCTCTTGTGGTTTCTCAATGCATGTCCCCAACGAGATCTGAATATCGAGAGCTCGGTCTTGAACTAGTTGAGCTTGGGGAAAATACTTCTCATTGTTCCAAGAAGCCTCAGATGACGGGAGAAGAAAAGAGAGATGATGGAGCAGGAGATCCTATTAAAATGTTGCTGAGGAATCCCTCACGCGACAGAGGAACGAGATGATGGATAACTTCGCCCAGATCCTTCGAAGAATGCCGACAGCAATGGACGCACCTTCAACGAGCAGCCATTTCGGGGGTGCAACTCCCTTCAAGGTACAAGTTAACTTTGACATTCCTTTATTTGAAGGAAAGATAGATGCAGACGCTTTGGAAAAATGGTTAAGTATGTTAGAGGGTTACTTCTCTATTCAAAAAAATTTTGACAGCGAAAAGATCACCTTCGCGCTCCTTAAGTCCCTCCCCCATGTCAAAGATTGGTGGGATGGGTACTGCGAGAGGCATGAAAAGGAGGACGCTGAGATATTCGAAACAGAACCCACTTGGGAATCTTTTGTCGATGCTGTCAAAGAGGAATTCTACCTTGTCGGAAACTATGATGATCAATACACCCAATAGACGACATTGCGCCAGGGAAGAGACCAAACAGTGATGGAGTATACTAATATATTCCATACCCTGCGCTCAAAGTTGGGTATTAAAGACTGCGAACGACACTTGGTTCTAAAATACCGAAGTGGGCTTCACCGGTACATTCAGTCAGAGATGGATTTCCTGGACATATCCTCACTAGGAGCAGCTTACCGATATGGCGTCAAAATCGAGCAAAAGTTTAAGCAAAAGAATAAGTGGGATTTTGTGTCCGCAAATCAGCAACAAAAGTCAAGAAAAAGTGGCCCTAACTCACAACTCAGAGGACAGAGAAAGGATGGTCAAAGTCCCGACAGCCAGTCAAAGCTGCAAACAAAGAAGGGTAATGGGAAATAGAAGAAGGACACCGGCAAGTGGTGCGAGTTCCATAAAATCCCCTGGCACAACACTAATGACTGCCGCTCAAAGCAGTCATTGTTGGCTGAGAAAAAGTCCCCGGATCCAGACTCTGACTCAAACACTGATGCAGAGAATGAAAGGGGCAAGCAAATCATTGACGTAGAACCTAGTGCCACCATAGCAACCGCAAAGATCCAGGTAGAAGAGTCAGATGAGCCAAAGGAAGTGGAGCGCCTCTTCCACTCACAACTATGGGTGCAAGGGAATCCTCTACATTTCATTGTCGACAATGGTAGTCAGAAAAACCTCATTTTAGCTGAGGTTGTCAAAATATTGAAGCTTCCGACAGTCCCGCATCCCCAACCCTATAGCATTGGTTGGCTGAGCCATGGACGAGACATCCGCGTCAGTCAACAGTGCCGCCTCTCCTATGGTATCAAGCCCTTCAAAGATGAGGTAATTTTTGATGTTGCCCCACTTGAAGTTTGTGATTTTATCTTAGGAAAACCATATATGTGGAAACGCCATGCTGTGTATGAGTCTAGGCCTCATAGTGTCATTATTACTTTGGGAAAGAAACTCTATAGGTTACCAGAGACACTTCCTGCTACTGCAGTGTCTCTCATCATAGCAAAACAGTGTAGGAAGGTAATCTCCCAGACAGGTAAATTCGTACTCTTCATGGTTCGTTCTGAGGGGGAACGGAAGATCACAGTAACATCCACTGCCTCCACACAGAATCCCTCTACGCAGCAGAAACAGGTGGACAAGATTGTGGAATCATACAAAGACATCTTCACCATGCCTGTTGGGGTTCCAGTACATTGTTAAGTCAAGCATTCCATTGATTTGATACCTGGTGTGCCTTTACCTAATGGTCCAATCTACAGGTGCTCCCTCATGGAGAATGAAGAAATCAGATGCCAGATTAAAGAGCTAATCCAAAAGGGGCACATTCGACCTAGCTCCTCACCCTGTGGGAGCCCAATTGTGTTGGTGCAGAAGAAAGATGGTGCATGGCGACTCTGTATTGATTACCGAGCTCTAAACAAGATCACAGTCCGGAATCGATATCCCATTCCCCAGATCGATGACCTCCTCGATCAGCTCAAGGGGGCCAAGTATTTCAGCAAGATTGACCTAAAGTCTGGCTATCATCAAGTGTCAATTGAGCAGAGTGATGTCTAGAAGACTGCCTTCAAATATCGGGAAGGCCTTTTTGAGTGGTTGGTCATGCCTTTCAGCTTGACTAATGCTTCCGCAACCTTCATGAGGATGATGGATGACATTCTACGGCCATTCACTAATTCCTTTGTGGTCGTATATCTAGATGATATCCTCATCTACAGTAGAACATGGGCAGAACATCTCCAACATATCCACCAGGTCCTCAGCACCCTACGACAGCACAAGTTATACGCCAATCTAGAGAAGTGCTCATTTGGCATGGAAAGGGTTCAATATCTAGGATACATTGTGGACCAACACAGAGTTCATGTAGATCCGGCCAAGATCCAAGCCATTCGCGATTGGCCGACCTCGACAAATCTCACAAAGCTTTGCAGCTTCCTGGGCCTTGCAAACTTCTATCGCAGATTTGTGTTGGAATTTTCTAATATTGCTTGGTCCATTACCCAGGTGACCAAAGGGGGATCTAAGGCCAAGTTCATCTGGTCCAAGCCCCAACAACATGCATTTGAGGAGCTGAAGTAGCGCCTATGTTCGGCCCCCGTCCTTACCTTACCAGATCTACAACAACCCTTTGAGATCGAGACAGATGCTTCGGACTACGCTGTTGGTGCAGTCCTCACTCAGCATGGCCATCCCGTGGCATATCATAGTGAGACACTTTCAGATATAGTCCACAAGTACCCCACCTATGACAAGGAAATGTACTCCATTGTCCAAGCCTACCGCCAATGGAAGCATTACATCCTTGGAAAAGAAACAGTCATCCACACTGATCATAAGCCCTTGCAATTCATGCAAACCTAAGGAAAGTTACAGAATGGCTACCACCAGAAGTGGTCCACTTACTTGCAGCAGTTCCACTTCAACATTAAATATAAGAAGGGCAGCACCAATCGCGTCACTGATTTCCTCAGTCGACCTCCAGTGGTGGCACTAACCACGGTGCTCAACTCTTGTGGCCACGAGACCTTTGCGTGGCCTCAACTATATGGAAATAATCCCAATCTCGGCCCTATCTATCAATCATTATGTGCAGGTACACCAGTTGCAGACTTTCATCTTCAGGAAATATTGTTATGCCACCTGGGCCATCTCTGTGTTCCTTTAAGCGAGCGTGCCAAGATGATTTGGGAGGCACATTATAGTCGAGTGGCAGGGCACTTTGGTATTGAGAAGACAGTGGCAGTTTTGCAGAAGTATTTTTATTGGCCCAAACTCCGACAAGACGTCGACAAATATATCAAATCATGCACTGCCTGCGCCATCGCAAAACCAACTGTTAAAAAGCAAGGGTTGTACACTCCCCTTCCCACTCCAAATGGGCCATGGGAATCCATCTCCATGGATTACATGTCAGGACTACCTTCAACTAAGCATGGTAATGACTGTGTTTTTGTGGTTGTGGATCGCTTCTCTAAGATGGCCATTTTGATAGCTTGTAAGAAGAGCATCTTTGCTGAAGCCACTGCGAAGCTATTCTTCGAGTATGTTTGGGTTCATTTTGGGCTGCCACAGACTACAATTTCAGATTGGGACAGTAGGTTCCTAAGCACATTTTGGTCTAGTCTATGGTCCTTGATGGATACCAAGCTCACCAAATCGACTGCCTTCCACCCCCAGACTGATGGACAAACAGAGGTAGTCAACCGAATGATTGTGCATATTTTGAGAATGTACAATTCTAAACATTCCCGCACATGGGATGAGACCCTTCCTTATGTTCAACATAGCTATAACCGAGCTCTGCATAGCTCTACCGGACACATCCCTTTTCAGGCGTGCTTGGGCTTCCAACCATTGGCCCCGATTGATGTAGCTCTACCCCTTGCATCCACACAGGAGGAATCTTCCCATGCTCATGCCGAGGTTGATAAGGCCACCAGAATTGTTGAACGAATCCATCACATCCGACAACAGGTCCATGATATTCTGGAGAAGTCCAATACTAAATACAAGTAGCGACATGACCAACATCAGGTTCCACACAAGTTCCAGGTTGGGGATAAGGTTTGGTTGCATTTACAGAAAGAGAGGCTGACAGGACCCCACCGCAAGCTTCGTCCACTTCGATATGGGCCATACACCATCACCAAGGCAGTTGGTGATAATGCTTTTTAATTAAGCATTCCTCCATTCCTTGGCTTGCACCCAGTATTCAATGTGGAACTACTTCAACCATATTTTAAACCACTGTTGGACACCTCGGATGTGGCAGAACAATTGAAACCTACAGAGCTTAATCCCGACTGCATGGAACAAGAAACCATTGATCAGATCATGGACAGACAGGTTAAAGGCACCCACCAGCAGAAGATCCAACTATATCAAGTTGTCAAAGCAGGGCAACTCCTCCACCAAGGCAAGTGGCTCACTGAGAGTCAAGTTCAGTAGAAGTTTCCCCATTTGATGGGGGAAATCAACACAATGGATACCATTGCTTCCTAAGGAGGGAGGATTGATCCATATGGAGATCGGTGGCCACCCACCTATTCCACTAGCTCAAAACAATTGTCCATTGTGGCAGTTTCCTAGTTATTTTTCGGCAGTTTTTCGAGTCCTAAACTTTCAGGGTCGTTTTGAGGCCCTAAACGACGTTTTTTGGAGATTAGGGGCCAAATGGTTGCCACTAACATACATTTTTCCAACCAAAAGTTATAAATCTTAGATAGACCTTTCCAACAAGCTATCGAACGCCCAAATCGAAGATCGTATGCAAAAGTTATGACCCCGGAAAGTTGACTGTTCAACTTACCACCTTGGGGCCGCAAACTTTATGACGGTTCATCTTCTAGGGTTACGTTTTGGAATTTTGGGGTTCTCACCTCCTTCTTATTATAAATAGGTCCCTTTGGCCTCATTTTGTATTCAGCTTGTCACGAGTGAGTGTAGCCTCCACGTCTCTTCTCAGAGATACAGCTACCACCATTCTAGCGACTTTTGTTTTACAGTTTGTTCTATTTCATTCGTTTAATAGAATATGAGTTCACTGTATTACTGTGTTGATTGCCATATATATATGTGCATTTTAATATATATATTCTCTTTCATTTCATTCTCACATAAATCCGGATCAAATGTCCAGGGATGATACAATCCCAACCACATCACTAAGACAAAAGTCTGTGGATCACTTTAGGACTAATGTCCAGGGTATTAGAATTGTTGTTCCATTTAGATCTTCAAGCAATTAGTTCTGATTAATATTTGTAGTAAAAGGAGTATGAAGATAAACTGAACAAAACAAACCACACATGAAACATATGAGTGTAGCTCAGGAATTTACAGTATCATTCATATTAATTAATCCAGTGTTACAATAGTTTACATAAAGGAAGAATTCGAATGCATTAGGGTGCAATTCGAATCTACCAACTGGATGTGATTGTATCTAACTGACTATCTAACTTATGGTGTCTCAATCAATATCGGATTCCAACAGATCAACTCCCAGATGTCCAATGTTGATGTAATTGTAACTTCGGAATGTATTCACTTGTATTTCTTATGTATTGTAACCCGATGTTTATTCCGGGATGTACTTGAGTCATGTCATGCCCCGATGTTCCTATCGGGAGGTTCTATAATGTAAACAAGTCATGTCAAGTCATTATGGGTAACCCTCCTATTGATCAAGGGTTAAAGTCGCCGCAGTTCCGAGACACTAGGGTTATTAGACTCACCTAGTGAAGTCGGCCCTAGTTGGTTTAGTCAAGTCGGGAATTAGTATAAATAGAGAGTTAGCCTCTCTATTTATCACACACTCACTCACACTCAGTTGTAGCGCATAGCTAAGGAAGAGAAAGACACTGGGGAAAGGAAGAAAGAGGTTACTGCTGTTGGGAGATCATCTTACTATATTGGGGTTTTACTTTGGTGTTGATTCTATCTCTGAGGAAGTTGTGGGGTTTTCTCCATTTATGGTTTCCCTGAGGAAAACACTGTGTTCATTGTCTCTTGTGTTTGATTGTTGTGCTTGTTGTTCTCTTAGTTAAAATCCTAATGTTATGCCAGCTTAATGTTAAAAATCTAACATGGTATCAGAGCTAACCTGAGAAGAAGACACTGTGCAGCTGCAGGAACTAGGGCTTCCTACTTTGTGGATGTCTCTCCACATATTTTCAGCAAAAGAAGGTTGGAATAACTCTCCTCCCTAGGGCACATCTTTCTATCGAAGCAAAATCCAATTTTGAGGTTTTTCAGTTTTGGACCCGACACTACTGCCGAAAATTAGGGCTTTTCACAGAAGAGGAATTTTTTAGAGAGCCCAGGCCTGGATTGATCTCCTCCTCAAAATCGAAGTTAGGGATCAAATTCAAAGCATTTCTTTGGACAAAACTCCAGAAAAGAAAAACCCTAATCTTCTCCTGAACCAGCACTTCAAGATTTCAACTCCAAATCCAGATCCGACATCTTGACCTGGTAAGATCTAAATCTCTTGTATTTCCATTTGAGGTTCTCAGTTAAGATGTCTCATCATACCAAGCTTGATGAAAAGATTGAGGGAGCTAATAAATTTCAAGCCTGGAAGTATAGAATCTCCCTGGTCCTGGAAGAAAATGAGTTGGACTCCTATATCAGTGAGGAGGTTCCAGTTCCAAAG